>JAODAL010007040.1:0-128559 GCA_025379985.1 Phyllomedusa bahiana
AATTTTTTAAAATTTTCTAAAAGTTTCCCCGGGGTTCGACGCCGCTAGAAGGCCGAGGTCTAGTTCGCATTCCCCGTTCGCCCCCTTTTTTTCCCCCGGCCGGCACCCTTTGCAGCGCCTGGGCCTCCCGCAACCGCCATTGTTGACGGGCAACAGCGGAATTCCCCCCCCCCAGCCCAGGATTGTGGCAGCGCCAATCCTTTACCAGTACAATTACCAGGCTGACAAGCAGGGGGGGCCCTCGGGGTTGACCCCAGAGTAGGCGGGGTGAAAGACTCTCCCATCCTTGCCATTTTGAAGAACCACCAAAATGGTCATGGGGACAGCCCTTGTCACATGAGATTGTGGTGATTTTATTCTGGAACGATCTTTGGACACTTGAAAAAAACAGGTTCCCCCAGCGAGAGGGAGACGACACAGATGGGACACGAGCCTTCTCTCCGTCGAACCACAAGGCCCGACATTTCTAAATTTTATTTTTCATTAGGCATGTTGGGGTCCGGGGCTAGTGAAAGGGAGCCGCACACCTCAGGGTGCATCATCTGGGCAAGTGGGGGTTGTGTTGAAGCTGTCCCGGGGAAGGGAGGGGAGGGGGTATTCCTAACACCGACTTACGAGTCCCTGCCTTGGAAAAGAGGTTGGCGAGGGGGGGAGGGAAAAATGAGGAAAAGACTTTTGTTAGGCCCCTCGACCCAAGGGGGGGAAACAAGGCCCATCTCCACATGATGTTTGGTCCCTTTTCCTCCAAACATAACCTCGCATTAAGGCCACAAAATGAAAAACAGTTACTGGGGCCCCACCCTCCGGACCCCCCCGGTACAAAACAAAACTAGCATTTTCCTTCCACCCACCCAAAAAGAGAAAAATCGGGAAAATGGGAGACCTTGCTGATTGATCAACTGAGACATCTGTTCTCTGTTCACTTCTCAA
This sequence comes from Phyllomedusa bahiana, assembly GCA_025379985.1. Taxonomy (NCBI): domain Eukaryota; kingdom Metazoa; phylum Chordata; class Amphibia; order Anura; family Hylidae; genus Phyllomedusa; species Phyllomedusa bahiana. The sequence goes on from JAODAL010007040.1 coordinate 931, forward strand.
ATGTCAGGGTGGAAAAACATCACGACGTGACAGGCAGTAGGAGGGTGCCCAAGTAGCATAGCGTGCATGCAGCAAGCAAGGGTGGCAGAAGGTCTATGGGTGACCTTCTGGCAATCTTATTTACCACCATCACCAGACTCATGTCAATACAGGCACACATCCAACCTACAGAGGACCAGATTAAGAAATCATGGTGCACGACTATCCTGCGTCTTCAACCACCGATTTTTCTTTTATGTATTCCGAACTCAATAGACTCTGGTATCCAAAATTTGTGAGCTATATTTGGCCCAGCTCCGCTCGCCACGCCTTAGAGGTGTTTGTGCCTGCCCAGCAGCCACGTCATATCTGAGGCGGTACCTTCAGCAAAGCTGAGGCGTCAATTACAGACAAAACGCATACCGGTCTTTCCACTTGATAATGGTGGATCGTTTACTTTTCATCAAGATGTAAATCAGGCAATGGATCACTGATGATTTGTGGCCCCCAATTGGCCGAGGTCACTGATTATTGCCGAGGTCTACTCTTCACATTCCTCTTCAAAACAGAAATGGTCCTGCTTATGAAAACTTTTTTTTAAAATGTCATTTCTACTGCAATTTTTATTCCGTTCCCCAACAGTTTCTCATTTTTGCTGTTTTGCTGTGAGGAGACTGTAAACAGAACAGCAAGGTTATCATGACAACACCGTATTCACATTAATACTCACTTTATCTTTAAAGTTTTCCGCATTGTCAAGTCTTTTGAAGGTCATGTTGCTGTGAGATACGAGCTAGAATTATAGTCCTTTGGAACAAAAGTGGCTTGTAAAGTGGCATTTCTCCATCCACAAATTTTAATACTGGCTGAGAATCATAGTTTATAATTTTTGAGGTCAAGTCAGCTGTGAAATACAGCAATAAACTGGTCCTTTGGACAAAAATGTGGCTTTTGAGTGGCATTTCTCCCTCCACTCTATTTTTTTTTAACAGACAGTGGGTTGAGAAGTCTTTTTATCATTTTGGGGTCCATGCTTGACATTGAATGCAGCAAACCTACGGGGACCGATTCTAAAATAAATGTGTATCTAACAGAACATTTGTTCTTCACAATTGTCAAAAGGGCCCCCCCCCCCCCCCCACAAAAAAATTGGTCACTATGTTTTGAATTTTTAGGGGGCATGTTGTCTGTGGCATGACAGCTATACTACAGGTGTCTATTATAATAAAAAAAAAGTTGTTGTCTAACAGACATTTGTTCTTCCCAACAATTGTCAAAAAGTGGCTCAAGGGTCATGTCATTTGAATTTTGGGGGCATTTTGCTGTGACATGCACTATACTACCGGTCCTATGATAAAAAAAATGGGTTGTATTTCTATCTTCAACAACATTTTGTTTTATCCACAATTGTACAAAGTGGCTCAAAGGGTACATACTTTGAATTTTGGGGGCATATTGCTGTGAAAAGCAGCTAGCTACAGGTCCTATTGATAAAAAAAAGTGTGGTTTCAAACAGACATTTGTTCTTCACAATTGTCAAGAGTGGCTCAAGGGTGATGGTTGGCTGGTCAGAAACATGAATATGTAGGACACAGTAAATGTACACAAATGTCAAAATGACATTGTTTTTGCAAGATCTTTTAACAAGTGCTATCAATCCCTGTAATGAGACAAAAAACCCATTTAATACAATTAAAAAGGAGAGAAACCAAAGACATGGTGGGATCCATCCTATTTTAAAATGTGTTTTATTCAATGAATATAAACTACTAAAAAACTATAGCATGTACAACAAATAGCTGGTAAAAAATTCCCTCTGAATTGTACAAGGGAGGTCAATCATGGAAAACTCGATCCAGATGTAGGAGTTATTTCAGAAGAACATGGAGTATTGGATCAATGACAGAAGAAACATAGTACAGAGACCAAATTACCTCCACTACGATGATTACAAATGAGAAAGAAGAAGCCAAGAAAAAGGGCACCTATGGTGAACAGGAAGCGTAACTCACCAGTATTCAATTGAAGCTCAAATGTCCCACACTAATACAGAGGGCAAGCGCTAGCCGCACCGAGACGGGACAGTTATATGTCCCAGGAAACAAAAATGGTGGTTGAAAGACTCCTTTTTCCCGGCACTTTTTATCAGGGGTCATTCAAGGTTTGGTGCTCATGCTGTTGCCAGACAGGGATAGGTAATGACCAGTGAAACTAAAATGGTGGTTGAAAGGCTCCTTATTCCGGCATTTTTTAATCTGGGGTCATGCAGTTATTGGGGCTCAGCTGTGTTTCCAGGACAGGGATATACAATGTCCATTTACAAGTAATAATGATGGTTCAAATCATACGGCCTCCGTTCTTGCATTATTTTAATTTGTGGGTCATGCAGTTTAAGGGCAGCTGTGGTGCACGACAGATGAGTAGTGAATGGTCTTGTAGAAATTTAGATTCCGTGGCTTTTATTAAATCCTAAGTGTGCTGCCAAAAAAGAATGTAGCACGTAATCACAATTGACTGTTGTAAATGATATAATTCCTGCTTCTCCACCCTGTTTGGTGTAAGAAATTCAGTGTTGTTTCTCTCCCAAATACTTTAATTGTCATCGATCAAAAAACTAATCTTACTGCCAGCGACCATACGAATATCAGTCGATGAGGTCCGGATATCGACCCTCGACCGATTCGATGCCAACGTAATCGCTCGACAACACTTACTGGGTATCGCCATTGTGTACCTATGGAAAAGTGATGTGACATAATACGGTAGATATTTTGAAAAGATCTTGGCCTCCTGAACATCAGATAAATATCAGTGCAATTCTAACTTTCAAACGGGCCCCAGTGGAACATCCAAAATATTGCAGCCTGCAGCTGTGCATCGCTAATCAATGTAAATTACACTTTTTAATTGCAGTTTACATAATTTATTGTTTTAATTAGTTTGATATGAAAGTCATTGTGTGTCTGTAGTATGTGCAAAGTGGCTGGCCGTACATACGTCCCTGTCCCCACATTTTTTTGAAAACCTATTTCTAAACAACCAAGGCCCACATGTTTGAAAACTGTCTAGTTCTAACACTCACTTTGTTTGCCTAAATCAACCAAACAGAGTGCCCCTCTCATTTTTCCAACAGCACTATATGAATGAGAATGGGTGTTTTTATTTGGTTTGCATGGCAACAAAGTGAGTTTTAGACCAAGACCGTATTCATACATTGGCCCCAAGTTGGATGAAAAATTATGTTAGTAAAAAATGACTCGATAGACACCAAAGACCTATTGTAGGAGCACCTACGTGTGGATATATCTCAACATAATAGCATTAGAGGCTATACAGCGAAGGAGTAGGGTGTGGTGAGATTCGTTGAGAGACAGCTATGCTTTGGGTCTATACTTTCACCAAGCCTTTTTGTATCTAACAGTAAAGTGGCTCATATGTTTAAAATTAAAAAGTTTTTTTTTTTTTTTTTTTTAAATGTATGGGACGAATTCGAGATGCACAGTTTTGCTAACTACATCACAGATTCTCTTATTTCTATAGTGAACAGTAGAGTAGTGAAAATGCAGTTGAAACTGGAAGTTTTTATACACTATATAAAAAGACACATATGCATGTTTTTCTCACTGTCATGAAATCAAGCAAGGCGACTTTACCCCGCCCCGATTAGCTCAACTAAACCAAAATTATTTATATATTTGCCAAATTCCAAGAATAATGAGAGAAGAAATTTTTAAGGTAATTTTTTATTACTTCTTCTTGCAAATTCAAAAGTTTACAATAGTATCATTAGTATCATGGTAGTATGGCCACTTTAAACTTTTGACTTGGTCAAACATTTTATAATCCATCCTAGAAATGATGAGCACTAAAAAGTTCAGGCCCGAAACCGGAATTTTGCTGAGAAATTTGGACCGAACGTTCGCGATCCGACCGCCGAAAACCATTAAGTCAATGGGAGATGATGTTCAGGTTAATTTTAAACTTTACAAAGTTATATATATATATATATAAATATATATCTATATATATCTAGTAATATATATATATTTTTTATACGACAGGGTGAGGAGAAGCCTACAATTACCTTCCATAAGTAAGAGTTAAATGGATACATGGAGACAACTTAGTGTAGAGACAAATTTGGACAAGAGTTCACAGAAAATTCATAAGCTAAAAATAATTAATTCCTTTTTCAAATGGCTAACTGAAAAGACGACGACTACGTAGCTATGAACGAAGTGCAGTGCTCTCAGAAGCCAGGAGGTCAAAATTTCTTCTTCTACTAAGAAGTGTTTTGGGGATGATTTAGGACATTTTTTATATTAACTTATGGGGTGGCGCACAAATTAAACACATCTACGACGTTTAAAAAATACCATTAAAAGAATTGCCGGGAGGGGTGGGTATGTTGTATGATAACACACTTGAAAAAAAACAAAATGATAAAAATGTAAGAAACAAATAAATAAAACTTTCCCTAAATAAATTAATGTTAAACAAATGTCAGTTACCAAAAAATAAACTGACAGTCACTGTAGAAACAAACTGCATACAGTGCCACTTTGTGATCTTGGTCAACGAAGTATTAAGGGGTCATGCTGTGGCCCAGGACAGGTATAGTCTATGTCCAGTTCAACTAAAATGGTGGTTGAAAGACTTCTTTTTCCGGCACTTTTTAATCTGGGGTCATGCAGGTTTGGGGCTCATGCTGCGTTCCAGGACAAGGATATTCATTGTCCAGTTCAAGTAAAATGATGGTACAAATCATACTGCCTTCTGGCACTTTTTAATTTGAGGTTCATGAAGGTTTAAGGGTCATGCTGTGGTGCAAGACAGGGATAGTGAATGGTCTGTGATTTTTTTTCTGTGGCTTTTATAACCAAAGTGTGTTGCCTAAGATGTAGCACATATCCATTTGACTGTTGTGGATGTTAATTCCAGCTTCTCCATCCTTCTTTGGGTGTAAGATTGAAGGTGTTGTTCCTCTCCCATAGACTTTAATGGTCATTGGCGATAATCTATTATCGACTATCGGATATCTTATTGATAATTGCCGATATCGACTATCGACCCGATGACGATAGTCAACGTAATCGCTCATCACTAGACATGGTGACTAGTGGAAAATGGCATTCAATACCCGAGATGGTCTTTTTGCGTACCTGCAGTCTGCCAGGAGTTTGTGAGCAATATCTTCCAGGAATTACTCTATGAGTGTGTGGTGGTCTATCTGGATGATATATTGACCTTCTAGCCAGACCTGCAGTCTCATCGTAGGCATATCCACCAGATTCAAGCCACCTTCACGAGAACCACCTCTATGCCAAACTTCAGAAGTATTTTTTTTTCAAGTGTTCTAGTCTGCTATCCCTTGGGAATATCGTGTCTCCCCAGGAACTACAAATGGATCCTGCCAAACAATCTGCCATGTTAAAATGGCCATGTACTGTGGGGTTTCAATCAATTCAACACTTTATTGGTTTTGCAAACTACTATCCCCAGTTTATTCCTCATTTTTCCACCCTAGTATCATCTCTCTAACCAAGAAGGGCAGCAAACCCTGGTTATGAAATCCTGAAGCAGAATCAGCCTTCGCCAACATCCCTATCAACACGCCCCACTCTACTACTAACAAACTCTTGTCATTCTCCTATTCCTTCAGTCTCTCCCAGTGGAACTCTGGAGACACTGATAAAGAAGGCCACACACTGGACCTCATCTTCACCCACCTTTCCCCCCTATCTAACCTCTCAAAGTCTCCTTTCCCCCTTTCTGACCACAACCTGCTCACCTTCTCCACCATCTCCACTCCATCTGCCCCTCCTGTCCCAAATCTTTTTCACCTCTATAGGAACCTACAAAACCTCAACCCTCCCACTTTCTCTGACTCTCTCTACCATATCCTTATTTGCTGACCCAGACGCAGCCACCACTTTCTCCAAAAACACAATCATCTCCACCCTTGACACAGTCGCCCCTCTCACACACAACAGAACCCGCAAAATCAACAGACAACCCTAGCACACAGACTCCACCAAATTGCTGAATGCCGCTGGAAGAAAATCTGCCCCACCGACGACCTTGCCTCATAAAATCACTACACATTTATATCTGCACTCACCTCCGCCAAACAGGATTACTTCACCAGTGTCATATCTTCCCTGTCTCAACTCTCTTCTGTCCACCAGCACCCCTCCCTCACCTCTCCTACCAGCAGATGATTTTGCCACTTACTTCCTAAATAAGATCAATATCATCAATATACCTCTATTCCTGACATGACCCAACAGCCCACCCCTATACCGGCACAGTCCCCGCCACCCAGCTCTACACCTGCACATCACTACTCCTCCCTAACATGCTTCTCTCCTGTCACTCATGACAAGTTTTCCTCTCTCCAAATCCACCCTCACTACCTTTAGTCTTGACCCATTGCCATCCCACCTCATCCCTGACCTTAATAATGTTATCATCCCAGCCCTCGCCCATCTCTCCAACCTATCATTAACTACTCTTCTCTATCTATACTCTTGGCCTGGGTCAGCTCATAGCATCACATGGCTTTCAATACAACCTGTATGCTTCTGGCACCTTCCCTTCCTCCTTTAAACATGCTACCATCACCCCCATCCTTAAGAAACCATCTCTTGACCCCTCCTCTCTGTCCAACTATCGCCCCATCTCACTGCTTCTATTTGCCTCTAAGCTCCTTGAACAGCATGTCCATTTTAAACTGTCCTCCCATCTCTCCTCTAACTCTCTCCTTGACTCACTACAATCTGGTTTCCGACCCCACCACTCTACTGAAACCGCCCTAACCAAAGTCGCCAATGACCTAGTAACTGTCAAAGCTTCACGTCACTACTCTATCCTTCTTCTCCTAGACCTGTCCTCTGCCTTTGACACTGTCAACCATTCACTCCTGCTACAAATCCTCTCCTCCCTAGGCATCACGGACTTAGCCCTTTCCTGGATCTCCTCATACCTCACTGATCGAACACTGAGCATCTCTCATTCTTGCACCACCATCTCCTGCCTGCTCTCCATTGGTGCCCCCGAGTGGTCTGTCCTTGGCCCACTACTCTTCTCTATCTATACTCTTGGCCTGGGTCAGCTCATAGTATCACATGGCTTTCAATACCACCTGTATGCTGATGATACCCAACTCTACATCTCTGGCCCAGATGTCCCCTCTCTGCTCCCCTGGATCCCAGACTGTCTTTCATCCATATCATCCATCTTCTCCTCCCGCCTCCTAAAACTAAACATGGAGAAAATTGAATTTATCATCTTCATCCCACCGTATCCCTCCACCTAATCTCTCTATCACAGTCAATGGCTACACTCTCTCACCGGCTCCACAAGTCCACTACCTTGGGATAACCTTTGACTCCAATCTGTCCTTCAAACCACACATCCAAGCCCTTACCTATGCCTGCCGTCTCCACCTGAAAAATATCTCCCGAATCCGCTCATTCACTAACTTTGATAACACAAAAATGCTCGTCCATGCCCTCATAATCTCCTGCCTTGACTATTGCAACATCTTTCTCTGTAGCCTCCCATCTAGTACTATTGCTCCCCTCCAAACCATCCTTAACTCTGTTGCCTCTCTGATTCACCTCTCTCCTCAATACTCCTCTGCCTTCCCCCTCTGCCAATCCATACACTGGCTAACCATTGCCCAGGGAATCCAGTTTAAGTTAGTAACCTTTATCTACAAGGCTCTACATAACTTTTCCCCTCCATACATCTCTGACTTAATCTCTAGACATCTCCCCTCACACAATCTCCGTTCCTCACAGGACCTTCTTCTCTGCTTTCCCATTAACTCTTCACATAACTGTCTCCAAGACTTCTCCCATTTTTTTCCCACACTCTGGAACTCACTGCCCCAACACATCAGACTCTCCCCCACTCTCACTAGCCTCAAAAGCAACCTGAAAACCAACAGTAAATAGCTTTACTCTCCCCATCAGCTTCTGTCTCTTCCCTCCTTCCTTGTAGACTGTAGCCCCTAAAGGGCAGGTCCCTCTCTCCTTCTGTACCAGTTGTTAGTTATTTATCATCACCTTGTACTTGTTTGACCTATGTTGATCTATGTTATGTATATGTATATAACCCCCTGTACAGTGCTCGGGAAAACAAAGGGGTTTTGTTTCCCCAACGGATTTTACACTCCGTTTTAACAAGGTTTTTTAGGATCCGTTTGGGGGTTCCCACTGTCAGCCCCCCCAAAAACGGATTTTAAAAAAATTAAAGCAAGAGATTATCACTGCTGTCTATCCCAAAAAAACATCAGTTTGCTTCAGTTTAGGGATCGCGCTGCATTTTTTCAAAAGTGCAGTTTAGCTCCGTTTTGAAAAGAAGGCATGCAAAAATAAAGGTAAGTAGTGTTGAGCAAATTATTATCGACAAATTTTAAAAACGGAACAGTTTTTATTTGATCGAAATTTTTAGATCATGCGAAAAATTTAGGTTTAAAATCTGTGAAACATCTTTTAAAAGATTGCGCCATTTTGGCGTTTTCCTGAAAATTTTGGCGGCCAGAAAAAAATCAGTTTTTCAAAATTTAAGGGGAAGGGTGAGATTGGTGTGCGCCCGTCATGACTGGGATGTGTATGGTTGCGATTGGCGGGAAAAAAATGCATACCTCGTTTTTTCTTAGATCACCCCTTCCTTTTCATGATCAGGGGTCCTCAGCGGTAAATAGCAGTAGGACGTGGCCGGGCTGGGGTCCAAACCAGCTCACGAAATTATTCTTTTTTCACAGAAAAAAGCTCAACTGTTACTTGATTTTTTACAACTTATTTTGATCAGGGGATTGGAAGTTTTTAAAGGTAGTTAGGTAGGAATTTTAAAGGGGCCACTCCCGCTGAAAATTTCACGGAGGGGAGGGGGGGTTGGGGGGGGGGGGTGCCCGCGCAAGCTTTTTATAAAAAAACTGGATAAAGTTCCCAAGGGACTTAGGTAAAAAATTTTGGACTGAAATTAATTTTTTAAATTAACAGTTTTCTTTTTAAAAATTTTTCCCTTTGGAAAAATGGGCACCTAAAACTTTTATTAGGAACCCCATCTTTTTCCTCGAAACTGCGGGGTCTTTTTTGTTAGGTGCAAAACTCCACTTTTATTATCATATACATTTCAATTTTTGTTTTTTTTTAAATTTTTTCCCATTCCAGTTTTGTTGATTTTGCCACCTTGGGCATTTAAAAATTGAATCCGCAATTTGAATTCGGGGGCGTGGCCTGGATGGAAATGAGCTAGACAATCCCTGTGGCTCCTCTGAAACCCAGAAAAAAATCTTTTAAAAAAGGGCCCACAATCCATTTCCTTTTTGGGAAAACTAGTCTGCCCCTCCTAAATTCGGGGAAAAAAACCTGAGAAAAAACACCCCATCTCAATAAAAATCCTCCAAGATTCCCAGGTTTTTCTTCGGGGCCTGCTGCAGCTTACTCAAGCTTCCCCTCTGCCTGAAACCCTGAACATGCATGAGGCAGCAAGAAAACCAACAAAATATAAAGGGACTCTGTTTTTGGGACATTTGCGGGGGGGAAAAATCCCTTTCCCAGGGCTTTGGGTTGAGTTTTGCCCCAAAATTTAGGGTCCCCCCATTACTGACAGTCAGGTTTTTGGGGTTAAGCTTTTATGTGGCAAAAATCTCCCCCTTTTTTATCTGCTGCCTGCAATAACGAGATTTATCTGATCTGCAAGGGGGAAACAAGACGGGGTTTGGTACATAGGTTTTTTTGGGGTGTTTACAAGATCTGATTACCAGCTCTTCTTTTCCCCCTGCTGCGGGAAATCCGGGCCCCCTAAAAAACATCAGGTGCACCTCACAACACCCATAACTCAAAGGGGGGGGGGCCAGAGGGGGCCCCAGTGCTAAACAGACCGGGACATCTTGTCGGGGCCTCCTGGAGACTTTGTTTATAAAAAAAAGTCCCAGCTCCCCAAAACTTAAAACCCTATTACTTTTTTACAAAGTTATTTTGAAAAAAAAACCCACAGTGGTTACCTAAAATCTATGATCTCACCCTTTACTATTATCCACCTGCCTGAAGTTATCAACCCTCTTAATAAGTCACCTAAAAACTGGGGTTTTAATTCGACCTGCTGCTTTTTTAGCTTTTTAAAATCCTGTCAGCGGGTTTTCCCTAAATTTACTGAATTTGTCTGCTTCCGTTGGACAAAGGGAGTATTCTAAACCCCTTTAGAGGGATTTTTTGCTTTTTTTACTTCAAAACCTGCACTATACTTTAAACTGGTTTGGAAATACCTTATCTTTTCCCGTGCTACCCTTTAAATTGCTCAGGGGACTTTAAAACTGCCCTCACGGGCAAAAGCTACCTCCTTCTATCCCAGTGCAAACTCTATTCCTCATTTGAAAAACCCACAACTGCAACACATTTAGAGACTCTCTTTAAAGCAACGGGAAAAATTCCTCCAAACCCACGGAATAACCCTGAAATCTTTTTCCCCTCTGATTTTGTACCTTTTCTCTTTTTTTAAACCCACCAAAACAATCCAAAAAGGGGTTTGGGGACGGCATTTCCCCATTTATATACCATTTTTACCGATATCACAACCTTTTTTGGCGAAACTTTTTCAAAGATCGCTATTAAAAAAGAAAGGAATCATTTTTGGGGGGCACAAAAAAAAAAAACCCGAAAAACAAACCCGCCAAACTTCCTAAATTTTTTTACTTCCTTTTCCCCCAAAAAAAAGCCCCCCCCTACTAAAAAGGGGTCTACAATATCCATCACCCCCCGCGTCCTTTTTTCCTCCAAGGCGGAATCTGAAATTATCGACAGAAAAGACCCCTTGAAGCCCCAACCCCCTAAAAAATTTAATACGTTGCAGCGGGCCTCTTCTCTTCCTTCCGCACCACACTCCACTCTGACTTGAAGCAAATGATTTCGGGAATTTAAAACAGGATTTTCACTCCCCTGGGCAACAAGAAAGCCCAAATATTGAATCTAAAAATTTGGGGGAATTTTTGGCAAATCCCAAAACCCACTTAATAGAGGGGCTAATATTTGTCTAGGGAGGGGGGTTAAAACTTTCTCTCCAAAAAAGTCTTGGCCCCTTAAAAGGACAGATCAAGGCGTAAAAAACGGAGAAATCAAGGTATTCCTAAAAACAGTTGGGGCCTGAGGGAATTTAAAATGTTTCCCTAAAAACCCTCAGGGAATTTTCCCCCTTCCCCCCCAGAACTAAACAAGATCTCAAAATTTGGGACAGGATCCACAGAATCCCCAAGCCGAAAAAAATTTACCTCATAAAAGCCCCAAAGGGGGACAAAATTTGCATGCACCCAAACTTTATAATAAAAAGAAGACTTCCTTCGTGCGCTCCGCAAAGTGGAAATCCCCCACCAGAGCGCCTTCAAGTAAAACCATTTTCCCTGACCTTTTGCAGCTACGATTATGAGGCGGGGAAAAAGTTTCCAAAAACCCCTTTACCCCAAAAATTCTTCGTGACAAGGAAAAATTTTTTTATAGATGGGGGTTTTTCCCGGGCCCAAAATTTTAATTCTAGAGAAGGCACTCAATATACCTGCCCAAAACCCCCGGAAAAAAGTTTTTTCCCATTTTAAGAAGCTGGAACCTGCTTGCTCCATGTGATCCAGCCCAGCCCCAAAAAAAACCACCTGCCCCCAAAATGATCAAACCTTGTGGCCGATAAAACATCCAGACCCCCGTTCAAAAAACTGCCCCCAGATCTGAAACCCCCCCCCCCCGGGTTTTCCTTTATGTCTTTAAATTCCCCAACTCGAATATGACTGGCAGAGGATGGGTCCCCTTTTTTGCTTTTCAGCGGGTTTTTTTGTTTTTCAGGTTCCAAGGCAGGGCTTTGCCCCCTTTTGTTCCTCCTGAAGGAAAAAATTTCCCCTTGTTTAAAGTTTAAAGTTTTATAAAATTTTTTCAATTTTTTTTTTGAAACTTTTCTATAGTTTAAACGTGGGTTTTTTTCTCACTGCCCTTTCCCCCCTTTTGTGGCATCCCCCTTTTCCCCCCGAGCGTTTTTTAGATTTCCTTGATAATTTTATTGCGGCCCCCATACTTTTTTTTAAATTCATTTTTGTGGTTTTAAGGTTTTTTGGACCCAAAAATGTTAAAAATTTAAAAAAACCCCCCCCTTTAAAAAAGCCTTTTTTGCTGTGGAAGATGTTAAAATTAAACCAAAACTGATATTATTTGTTTACAGGAAACATTTATTATCCCATGATGCGCATAGATTTAAAAATGCTAAAAATTTCCCCCCATCTTCCACTTCCCCATGGCCTCTAAAAAGAAAAACGGGCGTCCAATTTTTTGTCAGAAATTTAATCTCATTTTAAATTTTCACCCAAAAAAATTTTTTTGATCCCCGAAGGGGCGATTCCTTTTTAAAAAATTTTTTTTAAATTTAAATTCCCAAAACCCTTTCCCTTCCCTTTTTACCTATACTCGCCTAATGAAAAAAAAATTCCCTTTTTTCCGAAAAAATCCTCTCCCCAGCTTAAGAACGTTTGAAAAGCGGACTTTTTTGAAATTTTGGGGATTTTCAACTTAGTGGGGAAAAAATACATAGACCCCTCTAGGTTGAGAGGAAAAATTCCCACACCTGATCTTTACTCTTTCTTACCAGAGGAAGAGCTTCAACCCATATTTTGGGATTTTTTTGCTACCACAGAAAGAGAAATAAAACCTTTTTTTTCCCCCTCCTAAAAAGGGCCACTCCCTATAGACTTTTTCATAAATTTATAAAAAATTTTTTCTAACACAACTTTTTCTCCTCTTACATCGGGTCAAAATTTCCTGGTCTGATCCCCGCACCATTTGTTTGATCCCTTTAGACTTCCCTACCCAAAAACCCCCAGAAAAACCCCTCGGGGGATAAAAAACTTTCTCCTCAAAAATCCAGAAAATTTACCTATTTAAAATTAAAACTTAAAAATTATTTTCAACTTTAAAAACTCCCACTGTTCTTCCTCCTCAATGCTTGGTGTGCCCAAAAAGGATTTATTTGTGGTATTTCCTTTTTTTTAAAATAGCTAGTAGATCGAAAGGGAAAAATCAAAACTTCTCTCATTTAAACCCATTGCTTTTAAAATTTAAAAAACCGGAGGCGAATTTTTTAAAACTAATCCCCCTTGCCAACTAAACAGAATAATTTAGTTCCCTTTAAAGGGAAAGTTTACGTATTTTGGGGATCTACAGAAAAACTAATTTTTAAACTCGCTAAAATTGGGAAAAGGGAATTTTTAAAACCCCAAGGAGGGAAAACCCAACCCAAAAAAATAGCCAGAAGAAACAAAGTTCAGCAAAGCTAAATCTAGAATACCCCCAATCGACTTCCTCCTCAGGGTTTAAAAAACTTATTTTAAACCCTAATATTTCTGAACAATTTGCATCCTTTTACCCAATCTCTATAATCCAGTATTTTGAGAAATTCCTGCCCTCTAGCTGGGGATATAAAAAATTTCCCCACATCTATATTTTTTACCGAATCTTTCCCCCCCCTCATTTAGAAAAACTAAACTTACCAATATCCTTACAGAGGTTGAGATGCCATTCGTTTTTAGGTTTAAAAAGGGAAAAAAAGCCCCCGGACCCCGATTGGGATTAAAACGAGTATTATTGTTGTTCTCAGAAATTCTTTTTTCCCCATTTAGTTGACTTTTTTTAATGTTTTTGGGCCCCTTCCCGTGATCCCCCCAAAAAGCTTTTTAACCCCCTATCACAACAAACCCAAACCCGGTAAACCTACTACAACACTGCGAACTATAAACCAATTCCCCATTATTGAACAGACATTAAGTTTATTTTCAAAAATTTAGTTTCCCTTTTCTGGCCTTTTGTTTTTTTTTTTTTTTTTTTTTATTTTTTTTTTACAGTTTTTTTTTTTTTTTTTTTTTTTTTTTTTTTTTTTTTTTTCCCCCAAACTTATACATAAAGAACAAAAAAGGTATTTTCCAAGGTCGCCAAGCCGAGATGCAACACGGCGATTTTCTGGGCTTGGTTTGAAAAATTTAGGTCATCGGGGGACAGAAAGTTGCTTTTTTGTCACTTGACGCTTTAAAAAGCTTTCGATTGAGTCAACTGGCCCAAAACATTAAACGGTCTTTAAACAAAAATTTTGGGTTTTCTGGTTTTTTAAATTTTATGCAATCCAGGGCCCCTTTATACAAAACCTTTGCATCTGTTTTCCAAAATCTGGCTTTCCCCTCCTCCCCCTTTTTACCTAACAACGGCACCCCCTCAAGGGGGTGTCCCCTATTTCCCCCCCTAATTTATTTTTTTGTGGTCGGCCCCCCGGGTTTTAAAAATATTAGAAGTAACCCCCGTATATCTTCTCCTAGTTAACCAATAACCAAAAAATAAGTCTATATGCAGATGAAATTATTTTTAAAATTTTTTACAAATCCCAATCCTCAAATTCCCAACATCCAATTTCCTCTCTACATTTTCGATGAATTCTTTTTACAAACTAAAAACCCCCCAAAGTCATTTTTTATTATTCCTATAAATAATCCAAAAACTCAAAATGCCATTTTAAAAACCTTTTACTTCAAGCTAGCTAAAGGGGAAATCGATTTTTTTTAGGTTAAAAATTTACTTCTTCCCCTTTTCCCCCTAAAAATTGATTTGAATTATTTTAAATTCCCTTTTTTTCCCGATTTAAAAAGTTTGAAATCAAATGATTAGGAAAACCCTTTAAACCCATCTTGGATAGCAAGAATTCAGCTTTTAAAATGTCATTGCTACCGAAATACTAAACATTGCAAGCAATTCCCTATCTTATACCTACCGCAATGGAAACTTACATTCCAAAAGCTTTTTCCCACCTTTTAATTTTTTGGGGTGGGGAAAAAACCCGGAGTCAAACCCAGACCTTTGTTTTCCCCACAATAAGGATGGAGGGTAGCAGCCCCAAATTTTCTTTTAAAGTGGCTATTTTGCTTGAGGGAAAAACTTTCAATTATGGGGCCAATTGGGTTTTTAACATGTGGTCTCAAAAGATTCCATTCATTTACACCCTTCCCCTAGAGTCACCCTCCCTTAAATTTCCCCATTATTTGGGGCCCCTTTGCCCCCCCCCCTTCACTTAGGTCAAAAAACGACTTACCCCTTTTTCCTTTGGTTTTTCTTTTGTCATCCCCCAACAATTGGATCATCCCCTTGGGAAGGGAGATATATCCTTAAAATTTTAAAAAGCGGAATGATACCCTTACATTTAAACATGGCAGGGAAACAAGGCCCCCTCCAATTGAAACCAATGTTTCAGGAAAGAAAATCTCCTTTCATTTTTCACATATCTCTACTTCCCTTTTTCTCTGCCTCCTCAAAATTTTTTTTATTCCCCCAAAAAGGGTATTGGATCCAAATATAAAAGGGCCCCCAAAACCTCCCCCAAAACATCCTGAATTTTCCCCAACTTTTTTTCCTTTGCAAAAAAAGGCTTGAAAAAGGCCTTTCTATAAAAATACCACACAATTTTGGCCCAAAGAGCCCACCTCCAAGTTCCTGGGCTATGTTAAATGGGGAAAAGGGGTTATCCCCCCAAATTTTCTAAAGATCAAAGGACAAAAGCACAAAAACCCCTCTTCCTCTTTATGAGTTTCTATAAAAACCCTAAAAAAACCAAAGTTTTAAAAAAACCAAACCCACGGTGGTACTTACCCCCCCCCCAAAATTAGCTAAGAAGTTCCCTGGTTTCCCCAATCAAAGTTTGGGAAAAAGGTGCGGTCAAAAAAGGCACCATGCTACATGTAGGGGGGGGTTGTCCATCATTTTAAAATTTTTTTGGGAAATTTAGTCTCTAATCTTCTTCAAAAATTACTAATCTCTCCTTTAAATTTGAACCCCCGGAAACGTGCGGTTTTAGATATTGGTTTATGTGAAATTCCCCTCATCCCTCCGCACAATTCTTTTTTTACACTCAAAATAGCAGCCAGAACACTATTGCATTCAAATTGGGGAAAGGGAAAATAAGCCCCCCCCCTATAATTGAGGTTTTTCAGAAAAATTAATTTCAATTGGCCTGTGAAAAGAAGTTTAAAATTTACCCTCCTTATGCTTTTAATTTAAAAGAAAATCTCTTTTTGGGTTCCCATGGGGTTTTTTTAAGTTTCTGTTTCATCTACTGTTTGTACAATAATTTTTTTTTGGGTTTTATCTCATAACAGCATGTTTATTATTTTTATTATTCAACAAAATTTAATTTGTTTATGTCCGAATAATCACGATTGTTATTATCGGTTATTCAGTTACCTGTCCTTTTGTGACAGTACGTTCTTCTATTGTTTTTATGATATCTTTCAGTTTGTATTATTTGTCAACTGCTCAATTCTTTAATAAAAGAATGTTTAAAGAATCCAGCAATTTTGTAGTCAGCACAGGTTGATAGGTGCCAAAAATACCTTTTATTATCCGAATACATTACAGATACGTGTTTTTTCACTTTTGCGCACTACAGCTTTGTTCATTGAGGCACCTTGCACTTAAGTGTGAATACAGCAATTTTGTAGTCACCACAGGTGAATTGAAAGGTGCCAAAAATAACTTTTATTATCCGAATACATTACAGATACGTGTTTTTTCACTTTTGCGCACTACAGCTTTGTTCATTGAGGCACCTGGCACTAAAATGTGAATACAGCAATTTTGTAGTCACTACAGGTGAATTGATAGGTGCCAAAAAATACCTTTTATTATCCGAATACATTACAGATACGTGTTTTTTCACTTTGGCGCACTACAGCTTTGTTCATTGAGGCACCTTGCATTTAAATGTGAATACAGCAATTTTGTAGTCACCACAGGTGAATTGAAAGGTGCCACAGATACGTGTTTTTTCACTTTTGCGCACTACAGCTTTGTTCATTGAGGCACCTTGCATTTAAATGTGAATACAGCAATTTTGTAGTCACCACAGGTGAATTGATAGGTGCCAAAAAATACCTTTTATTATCCGAATACATTACAGATACGTGTTTTTTTGCACTTTTGTCCAGTCCAGATTTGTTGATAGAGCCACCTTGCAGTTAAATTTGAATCCAGCAATTGTGTAGTTACCACAGGTGAATTGATAGGTGCCAAAAAATACCTTTTATTATCCGAATACATTACAGATACGTGATTTTTGCACTTTTGCCCAGTCCAGATTTGTTGATAGAGCCACCTTGCAGTTAAATTTGAATCCAGCAATTGTGTAGTTACCACAGGTGAATTGATAGGTGCCAAAAAAATACCTTTTATTATCTGAATACATTACAGATATGTGTTTTTTCACTTCCGCCGTTCGCACCCTGCTTTGTCCCACCTGGCTGCGTTGCAGTGTCAGCTCGGCCTCCCCGTCAACCGTCTCATTGTTGACGTGGCAACACGCTGGAATTCCACCCTCCACATGCTCCCGCGATTGTGGCAGCTGCGCAATGCCATTACGCAGTACGAAGTGACATATGGCCTGACAAACAGCGGTGCGGACCTCGGGGTGTTGAGCCACCGAGAGTGGAGGCAGGTGAAAGAGCTCTGCACCATCCTTGCCAGTTTTGAAGAAGCCACCAAAATGGCAGTGAGGACAATCCCTTGTCAGCATGACATTGGGTATTTATTCTGGAACTCTTTTGGACACTCTGAAACAACAGGTCCCGCCACAAGGGGAGAGGAGACGGAACAGATGCGGACACAGACCCTTTCTCCCGCAATCCAAAAGGGGCCCGACTTTTTCAAAATTTCAGGGTCTTCATTGGGCAGGTTGGGGGTCCGGGGGCTAGTGCAAGGTACCATCAGCCTCAGGTGCATCTTCGGGA
The DNA here is from genome assembly GCA_025379985.1 of Phyllomedusa bahiana. Classification (NCBI taxonomy): domain Eukaryota; kingdom Metazoa; phylum Chordata; class Amphibia; order Anura; family Hylidae; genus Phyllomedusa; species Phyllomedusa bahiana. The sequence continues at coordinate 18,710 of JAODAL010007040.1, forward strand.
AATCAGGGGGGTTTTAAACTGTGCCGGGGCAGCGGAGGGGGAGGGGAGGAGGGGGAGGGGGTAATCCTAGACACCGACTACCGAGTCCCGCCTTGGAAAGAGGTTGGGCGCAAAAATTTAGGCAAAAATTTAAAAACCTTTTCTATCCCCTCCCCAATTTTAAAACAACCCTCCTCACAAATTCGGGATCCCCTTTTCCTCCAACAACCCATTAACCATCAAAAAAACAACATTACTTCCCCCCCCCCCCCCCCCCCTCCTACCCGACAAAACAAAAATCGCACTTCCCTTCCACCCACCCAATAGAGAGTAAAATGCGGGAAAGGCGCCCCTGCGTTTGATCAACTGGAGACATCTTTCTCTGCTTTACGTTCCCCAAATTCACGGTGGAACAACATCGCGAGTGACAGCAGTAGGGGCCCAAGAGCCTAGGGCACAGTACACAGAAAGGTGCAAACCCTAAGGGGTGACCTTTTTCAAACTTTATTTACCCCCACCAATATGTAATGCGGGGCACAATCCAACACACGAGCCCAGTTTAAAGACAGGTGCAGCTACCAAACTCAACACCGATTTTTTGTATGTTTCCGGGACCCAATTAAACTTCTGGGTATCCAAAATGGACGGGGCCCAGCCGCTCGCCACGCCATAGAGGTTTGTCCTGCCCGAGCCGCGTCATATCTATGGACCTTCAGACAGCTGGAGGGGTCATTACAACAAACTCATCCGGATTTCCACAGACAATGTGGGCGTTTTTCTTTCATAAGATGAATCAGGCATGGATCCTTTATATTTGTGGGGCCCCAAATTTCCGAGGGCACCGATTTTGTTCCCGGGCACTTCACATTCCCTTCAAACAGAAATAGTCTCTTAAAAACTTTTTTTTTTAAAAAGATCATTCTTTGCAATTTTTTTCCTTTTCCCCAACACTTCATTTTTCGGTTTTTTTGGAGGAACGTAAAAAAACAGCAAGGTTTCATGGCAACACCGTATTCCATTTACTCATTTATCTTTTAAAATTTTTTTCCCTGTCAATGGTTTGAGGTCATGTTGCTGTGAGATAAGCTATAATTTGGTCCTTTGAACAGAAATGGGCTTTTTAAGGGATTTCCCCTCCAATTTTTAATGGGTAGAAGTCTATTTATAATTTTTTGGGGTCATTTGCTGTAATACAGAATAACCCTGGTCTTTAGAACAGAAATTGGGTTTTAAGTGGCATTTCTCCCCACAATTTTAATAGTGGCTGAGAAGTCATATATATAATTTTTTGGGGGCATGTTGCTGTGAGATTTTCAGCAATTTCATGGGGCCCTTTTGGGAAAAGGAAAAGGGGGCTTCTAAGTGGGATTTCTCCCTTACAATTTTTTAAAAATTTTCTGAGAAATCATTTTTTTTAATTTTTTGGGTCATGCTGCCTTTTAAAAAGAACAAAAAACTCAGGTCCAAAATTTTAAAAAAAAAGTTGTTTTTCAAACAACATTTTTTCTTCACAAAAGGTTTCCCAAAATTTGGGTCAAGGGGCATGCTTTTTAATTTTTTTGGGGGCAAATTTTGCTGTGACATGCAGCAAAAATACAGGTCCTAAATAAAAAAATTTTTTTCTAAAAAAGACTTTGTTCTTCACAATTTTTCCAAAGTGGTTTTAAGGGCTTTTCTTTGAATTTTTTTGGGGGGGTTTTGGGGGTGACATGCAGCTATTTCTACGGTCCCATTTAAAAGAAATGTTTTTTTTCTAACAGGGCATTTTTTCTTTTACCCAAATTTTTCCAAAATTTGGGCCCAAAGGGGCATCCTTTTAAATTTTTTTGGGGGGATTTTTGCCCGTGACATTCCCGCTATTTCTACAGGTCCTATTATGAAAAAAAAAAAGTTTTTTCCCAAAGAAATTTTTTTTTTCACAATTGTCCAAAGTGGCTCAAAGGGCTTCTTTTAATTTTTGGGGGGGAATTTTTTCTGTGACTTTAGCAAAACCCTTTCAAAGGGCCTATTATAAAAAAAAAAGTTGTTTCCCAAAAGACAAATTTTTCTTCACAAAATTGGGCAAAAAGTGGCTCAAGGGTGGGTGGGGCTTTTCCAGGGAAAAAGGAATGGTTTGGCCCCTTTTAATGGACACAAATTGCAAAAAAAAAACTTTTTTTTGGGAAGAACTTTAAAATAGCTATCAACCCTGTTTGAACAACCAATTTAAAAAAAATTAAAAAAGGCAAAAAAGGGGCATGGGGGGATTCCAACCTATTTTAAAAAAGTTTTTTTTTTTTAGAATTAAAAAATTTTAAAAAAATTGCAAGTACAAAAAAGTGGTTTAAAAATATTCCTCGAAAATTTTAAAAAGGGAGGTACAGGAAAACTCCCACCCGAAAGTAGGGTTATTTAGGGACATGGAGTATGGACACGGCAAGAAAAAAATAACCCGAGACATTTTTCCCCAGCCCCGTTGATAAAAAGAAAAAAGAATGCCAAGGGAAAAAAGGGGACCCGGGGTGGGCAAAACTTTAACCACCGCATTTTTCCCAAAAGGGAACTCAAAGGTTTTCCCCACCCCAACGGGGGGCAAGCGCAAAACCCCGGGGCAGGGGGCAGTATTGTCCAAATGAAACAAAAATGGTGGTTGAAAGACTCCTTTTTCCGGATTTTTAATCTGGGGGCATGAAAATTGGGGCCATGCTGTGGCCCAAAGGGCAGGGGATGTTTAATATCCAAATGAAACTAAAAAGGGGTTGAAAGGGCTCCTTTTTCCGGACTTTTTAATCTTGGGGGCATGCAAAGGGTTTTGGGGGGGCATGCTTTTTGGCCCCCAGGACAGGGATAGTCTTTGTCCATTTAACTAAAAAGGTGGTTAAAAAACTCCTTTTTCCGGCCATTTTTTTAACTGGCGGTTTATGCAGGTTTTTGGGGGATTTCTAAGGCCCAGGGGAAAGGGAAAAGTTTAATGTCCCGGAAACTAAAATGGTGGTTAAAGGGCTCCTTTTTTTTTCACTTTTTAAATTTGGTTTAAAAAAAAACTGCCTTCTGGTAAAATTTTTTTAAATTTTTTGGGGCATGCAGGTTTAAGGGTCATGGGTGTGGTGTAAGACAGGGGTAGTGGGAAAGGTCTGTGTTTTTTTTTCTTTGGTTTTTAAAACCCTAAGTGTGATGCCTAAGATGTAGCACGTATCCAATTTGACGTTGTGGATTTTTAATTCCAGCTTCTCCAGCCCGTTTGGGTGTAAGAATGAAGGTGTTGTTGCTCTCCCATAGACTTTAATGGTCATCGATCATAATCTACCCACGACCCATCGAATATCTTGTCGATGATGGTCGGCTATCGACCATCGACCGATGTCGATGGCCAACGTAATCGCTCAACACTACTGGTATCGCCATTGTGTACCTGTGAAAAGTGATGTGTACATCATACGGTAGATATTTTGAAAAGATCTGGCCGCCGAACATCAGATAAATATCTGCAAATTCTAACTTTCAACGGCCCAGTGGTACATCCCACATATTGCAGCCTGCAGCTGCAACAGCTAATCATGTAAATTACACTTTTTAATTGCAGTTTACATAAGTTTATTGTTTATTAGTTTGATATGAAGTCATTGTGTCTGTAGTATGTGCAAAGTGGCGGGCCGTACATACGCCATGTCCACATTTTTTGAAAACCTATTTCTAACAACCAAGGGCCACATGTATGAAAACTGTCTAGGTCTAAAACTCACTTTGTTGCCTATATCAACCAATCAGAGTGCCCCTCTCATTTTTCCAAAGCACTATATGGAATGAAATGGGTGTTTTTATTGGTTGCTATGGCAACAAAGTGAGTTTTAGACCTCGACCGTTTTCATACATGTGGCCCCAAGTGTGGGATGAAGAAATTTTGTTAGAAAAAAGACTCGGTGACACCAAAGAGCCTATTGTAGGAGCCCTACGTGTGATATATCTCACATAATAGCATTAGAGGCTATACAGGCAGGGGTGTGTGATTCGTTGAGAGACAGGCTATGGCTTTGGGGTCTATACTTTCACAATGCCTTTTTGTATATAACCAGTAATGTGCGTCATTATGGTTTAAAATTAAATTTTTTTTTTTTTTTTTTGTTTTTTTAATGTGGACAATTGAGATGCACAGTTTGCAAACTTACATCACAGATTCTCTTATATCTATAGTGAACAGTAGAGTAGTGAAAATGCAGTTAAAACTGGAAGTTTTTATACACTATATAAAAAGACACATATGCATGTTTTTCTCACTGTCATGAAATCAAAAGGAACTTTACCCGTTTTAGCTCAACTACCAAAATTATTTATATTTGCCAAATTCCAGAATAATGAGAGAGAGAGAATTTTTAAGGTATTTTTTATTACTTTCTGCAAAGTCAAAAGTTTACATATATTTCATTAGTATCTGGTAGTATGGCCCTTAAACTTTTGACTTGGGTCAAACATTTTAGAAATCCTTCCCAGAGATGAGTGAGCACTAAAAAAGTTCAGACCGAAACCGGAATTTTGAGAAATTTGGACCGAACGTTGATCCGACCGCCGAAACCCATTAAAGTCAATGGGAGATGATGTTCAGGTTAATTTTTATACTATACAAAGTTATATATATATATATATATTTTATACACAGGTGAGGAGAAGCCACAATTACCTTCCATAAGAGTTAAATGGATACATGGAACAACTTAGTGAAGACAATTTGGATCAAGAGTCACAGAAAATTCATAAGCTAAAATAATTCATTCCTTTCAATGGCTAACTGAAAAGATGAGGAGTGTAGCTATAGGAGGTGCAGTGGTAGCAGCTGCTATGTGGTTCCTTTGACACATAAGAAGACGCTGGTATTGGAAATGACACATGGTAACTGGCAGGAGCCCCCTATCACTTCTTCAACAAGACCAAAGAAAATGTCATATATGTGCTGGCAGCAAGAACATCCCAATGGGGAACATGGAGGTTCAGTTGGTAGGGCCATAGCTATAGGGGTGCAGTGGTAGCCAGGGCTTCCGTCAGTCATCTATTAACCATTTCAGGGCCCCATGCAGCTAAATCAAATGGGGCCCCCACCTATTACCAGTTCCTATTTTTCAAGATATCACTGGGCTCTTTATGATTAGGGCCCCTGACAGAAGAAGTACTGCCCATACTGCCCTATGGCAACCCTGCCAGTTACCATGTGCCATTTCCAATACCAATGTCTTCTTATGTGTCAAAGGAGCTTTTAGGACACCTAGGAATGGAGGACTCAAAAGTGGCTGCTACCGCCAGGTGTGTCAACAGGGCAGTACAGGCAGCACTCCTGTCACAGGACCTAATCAAAAAGGGGCCCAAAAATATATAAAAAAATAGAAAGTACTAATGGGTGGGTGCCCCATTTTATTTGGCTGTATGGGGCATGAAACGGTTAATAGATGACTTACGGCAGACTGATGACTGATGTTAACCCCTTAACGACCTTAGGCGTATCAGTACGTCCCAGGGCCGCTAAGGGGCTTTGCAGGGGGATCGCTCCGCGACCCCCCCGCACGCCCCGCCGGGTGTTAGCGGCAAATCGCCGCTAACACCCGCAGTAACAGCACCGGCGGGTGCTCCGCCCGTGGCGCTGTTTTAAACCCCTCAGGCGCCGCGGCAAAGATGGGGCCCCGGCGTCTGAATTTAACCCGGGGATCGGGGCCGCGCACCGATCGTGCGGTGATCGGCATAAGCGCAGCTATGCTGCGCCGATCCCGAACACCAGGCATTGTGGTGGGGAGCCTTGGAAGGCTCCCGTCACTTACCTGGCCGGTTTGCCCCACGTCCCTCCGCACACAGGAAGTGGGGAAACCGCCATCTTTGTACCCCCTCATGCAATGCCTATGCAATGCATTAGGTTGTATTAACAATCGCGCCACATAGTGTTCAAGTACCCCCAGGTGGCCTCAATGTTACAGTAAAAAAAAAAAAAAAAGAGTTTTAAAGTACAAAAAAAAAAAGTATAAAAGTTCAACACCCCCCTTTCCCCATTTACAAATAAAATCATTAAAATAATAAAAAAGTTACACATATTTGGTATCGCCGCGTCCGAAAAAGTCCGATCTATAAAAATTTAACATCATTTATCCTGTACGCTGAAAAACCGTTTGAAGAAAAAAAATTCCAAACGCCAAAATTTCGTATTTGGTCATTTTCCGTCACTCAAAAAAAAGGAATTAAAATGATCAAAAAAGTCGCATGCATTCCAAAATGCTAGCGTAAAAATTTCACTTCAGCCCGCAAAAAAAAAGCCCCTCACTGACGTCCGTAGGTGTTAGTACAAAAAAGTTATTGGTCGCAACAAAATGTCGCCATGGCGCAAATTTCAAAAAATAAAATTTTGGAATTTTTTACGGTACCAAAACAAAACGGAAACCCTACATGTTTGGTATTGCCGGATGTGTAACAACCTGAAGAATACAGATAACACAAATTTTATTTTTCCGAAATTGAACGCGTAAAAAACAAAACCCCCCCAAACATGGCGAAAAAAACATTTTTTTTCACAATTTGTACCACTTGGAATTTTTTTGCGGTTTCCCAGTATATTCTATAGTATAGCGAATAACACAATTAGAAAGTACATCTTGTCCCGCAAAATAAAAGCCCTCATGTGTCTATGTAGGTGGAAAAATAAAGAAGTTATGGCTTTCAGAAGGCGAGGAGGGAAAAACGAACGTGTCACCAAAAAAAAAACGCCTGGTCCTTAAGGGGTTAATAGATGACTGATGGAATGTGTATTTCACATTGCCAAGAAGAGGTGCTACAGTTTTCTACTCGGTGACATCGGCAACTGGGGCAACAAAATCTTCAGAGATCAACGCTTGATTCATTTTGATAAATGTCAAAAGATCCTCATTCTCGGGGGAATGACGGATACGTTTGTCAGTTATCACCCCGCCAGCTTGCTGAAGGTGCATTCTGAGATATCGCTGGCTGCCGGGCAGGCTAAAATTTGTAGGTCATGTCGAGCAAGCTCAGGCCATTCATCCATTTTGGACACCCAGAAGTTAAATGGGTCCAGGTCAAGTCCAAAAACATCGGTGTTGAGCCGCAGGTAGTCATGGACCATACTCTTAAGGTGGTCTCAGTCTGTCCGAATGCTGCCCTGCCTTGCAGGTGTTGGTGAGGTGGTAAAAACAAAGTAAAAAATGTTAACCAGTGTGAGTTTGCCACGCTGCCTGCTACTGCTGTTGCTGTGGCTACTTGCCATTCTACTGCTGTCACGTTGCTGACCTTGTTCCACCATGACATTAGAATGTGAAGAAGACTCAGTTAGTCAATGAGCACTGTCTTAAATTCCTGCATTCTACTGTCAATTTGTGTGGGTGGAAGGAAAGTGCTCACTTTTGATTTGTAACATGGATAAAAGAGGGTGGCCACCCAGTAATCGCTGTTCATTTTGATTGCCTTGATGCATGGGTCATGTTGCAGGTAATGTAACATCCATGCATTCATGTGTGAGATGCTACCAGGATCTCCCAAGCCTTGGGGTCGAGGGGCACTAATCTGATCTTCCTGCTCTTCTTCCTCCTCCTCCTCCTGAAATCTGTGCCAACCTCTTATCACCGAAGGGTAATCGGTGCCGGTGGTGTCCACTAGTGTTGAGCGATTTTTATCGACAAAGTTGAAATCAGGCATGGTTTTAGTGTGATCGCAAAACTTTCCAGATCATGCGATAATAAAGGTTTAAATCTCTGGGCATATCTATTAAGCGCGGCCTTTTTCGGGCTTACTGTCATTTTGGATCGGCCAGCAAATCAGATTACAGAATAGGCGGGTGATGATGTAGTGGTGCGACGTCCTGACTGGATGTGTCATGGTTGCGATTGGCTGGAAACAATCACATGACCCACGTTTTCATAGAACAGCGTTTCTGTTTCAGCATAGTGTCTCTCTAGCATCTACATAGGGATAGGACCTGCGCTCTGCCTGTGGCCAACAGCTCAGCGAAATTAGTCTTTTTTCATGCACAGAGAAACCTTAACTATTAGCTGTGATCCTTCCAATTTAGTATAGATTAGAGATTTGAAAGATTTTATGTAGTTAGCTAAGAGAATTTTAAAGCAGCCATCTACCATGTAAATTCACGGCGGTTGGGAGCGGTGGGCGGGGGGGGCCCCGACGGCGGACGAACACAGACAAGCTCTATCTATAAAGAAACACTGGATAAGTTTCACCAAGACATTAGTGTAGACAATTGTAGTGCAAATCTTTATTATTAACACTGTTTGCTATTGAAATTTCCTGGATATGGGCAGCCTGAACTTATATTGGATAAAACATCATTTTAGTAACTGAGGCTCTCTTTGTTGCTGCAAAACTCCACTTTTATCGTATCAGTATACATTTCAGATAGGTGTTCAATTTTACCCATGTACACCTGTGACTGTTGATATATCCACCTTGCAGTTAAATTTTCTAGTCCAGCAATCTTGTAGTCAGGCATGGTTGTTTGTTGCCAAAATACTGTGTTTCGTACGCAAAAAAAATCACAGTAAGTGTTTTTGACTTTTGCGCACCCATGCATTGTTCATTTGACGCAGCATCTACGTAAATCTTAAAAACAGCAATTCTATATTCACCACAGGTGAAATGAAACGGTGTACAAAAAAATTACCGTTTATTATATCATAAATAACAGTTAGTGTTTTTGAGTTTGCAAACCCAGCATTGTTTTTTGTGCGATCTACGTAAATTTAAAACAGCAATTCTATTTCCCCAAGGTAAATTTAAAAGGGTTTGCAAAAAATATCGTTTATTTACCAAAAATAACAGTTAGGTTTTTGACTTTTGCACCCCAGCATTGTTCATTGCGCAGCATCTAATAAATCTTAAAACAGCAATTCTATATTCACCACAGGTAAATTTGAAAGGTGAAAAAAAAAAAACTTTTTTTACCAAAAAATCATTACGTGTTTTTTGATTTTTGCGCCCCCAGCATTGTTCATTGACGCGCATCTACGTAAATCTTAAAAACAGAATTTATATTCCCCACAGGTGAATTGAAGGTGCAAAAAATCCCGTTTATTATACCAAAACATAACAGTTAGTTTTTTTTGCTTTTGCGCCCCCAGCATTGTTCATTGCGAGGCATCTACGTAACTCTTCAAACAGCAAGTCTACATTCCCCACAGGTGAATTGAAGGTGCAAAAAAATCCGTTTTTTATATCAAAAAACATAACAGTTAGTGTTTTTGATTTTGACCCCGCTTGTTCATTGACGCAGCTCTACTAAATTTAAAAAACAGCATTCTATATTCCCACAGGTGAATTGAAAGGTGAAAAAAAATACGTTTTTCCCCAAAAATAACGATACGTTTTTTTTGGACTTTTGCCCAGCCAGATTTGTTGTAGACACCTTGATTTTAAATTTGAATCCAGAAATTTTTTTTTTTGATTGAGGGAAAAGGAAAATGTTGTGATTTCCCGTTTTTTAATAAGAGATTTAAAAAACTATTCCATACCTTTAAAATTTTTATTTTCTAAACATGGAGCGAAATGGGGGTGGAAAGCGAGCAAGAGGGGGTTAGAAGGGGTAGAGGTACGAGGGGGAAGGGCCCCTTCCGTGCGGGGGACAACAGGGAGCCAGCGGTCGTCAGTTGCAGGCCCTCGGGCTGCATCGCTGGTCGGGCCCTGTGAATCTAGAAAAGAACTGTCCCCAAATCTGCCCTTCGTGGTTAAGAACTGATTTGCAGTTTCCCTCTCGTCTCGGTCACGGCCAAAAATGTCTCTCAGCTCCAGCTCGTAAAACATGAAGCAGCCCAAATGTCAACTTTGTACCCCCACTGTGGATAATCCATTGTCTGAAGACCTCTTTGATGAAAAAATTGCGGTTGGGGTCAAAAGCATGTTAAAAGTCAAGGGGTTTGATTTGTCTCTCTGACGCCCGTTACTGATCCATCAGAGGGGTGAAGGAAGGGGGTCAATCGGCAAAAACCCGGGCGGTGGCAAGCCTTGCAGTCCCCCTTGTTGTACCCCGCGCTTCGGGATGCAGAAAGTCGGGAAACGCCCAAAAGTCATGTGTTGTGATGATGATGATGACGACATTGCGGACCACCCTGGTTTTTCCGCAAATTTGCTTGCGAGCGCTTCATCAGTGGACGAGGAGGAAGAAGGGGGGTAGTGTCAATAGGGGTTCCCCCCAAAAAAAGGGGAGGGCGGTCGCAGAAAGTCCGCTGATTTTGATTCCGCCAGCCACGGTCAGCGCAAACCCCCGTCCCGTTATCCCCGTCAAAAAGGTCCAGGCCTCAAGCTGGGCCTTCTTTGACCCCCTTGATTCACCAGCGATGTCATATGCCGCCTTTGCGTTAAACGCTAAGTAGAGGCAAAAACCCTTTAAGGGGTTTAAACCACCACCAACATGTCTAGTCACATGCAGCAAATAAATGATTTGAAATGGGGGGAACATTGGAAAAAAAAGGGGGCCAGACCGACGCGGGCCCTCCAACCATTGTCACACCCTTGTCTCCGCCTCCTCCCCCTTCCGCCACCACCAAGGTTCCCTCAGTGCCCATGTTCTCAGAGTCTGATCGGGTCAGCCCCCGTTCAGCCTCCACCTTTCCCCCCCGGGAGTTCACCGACCACCAGAGCCCCATCCTACCCCTTCTCCTTCCCCCAGTTTGACGACCGCCCGCCGTACGGGGCCCAGTTAGCACCCACCCTTTGTTTCAGGTTTGGGAGCAGAAAAAAACACTTTAACCCAAACCCCCCAAAAACCCAAAAGCCGGGAATGTGGCATTGCCAGGTTTTTGGGCCCTTTGGGAAAATGTTCCCTTTTCTGTTGGTGGACCAGATGGGTTCCGCCACGTCTGGCCTCGCCTCCCCCAATACCAGATGCCGAGCAGGCATTTCTTTGCCAAAAAAAACCCGTCCCTGCCCGGGCCAGCCACGGTGTCATCTAAAAATTTAAGCGGTTGTCTGCATCTGTGTCCTTTAAAAGCCCTTTAACCACCAAAACCATGGATAGAAAAGCACGGCCAAAGGGCCCCGTTATCTCTGTGACAGCCCCTGGGTGGTGGTGGATGTTTTGGGGGGGGTTGACGGGGGGCTTGGCTAGCGCACGCTCTTCAAACCGCAGGGATGGTGCAGGGCTCTTTCCCCAAGGTCCTTGGGGGCTTCACGTGCCCGAGGAACCGGCGTGTTGAAATAATTGCCTTGGGCCCTTTCCCACACAGGTAGGGTGTGGCGGCTCAAAGAAACGAGCCGAGCGTGGTGAAAAAACCCTTGTGCCAGGCAAGGTGGTTGTCGAACGGGCAAAATTTTTTTTGCTGGCCGCCTTAAAATCGGTAGGTGGAGCAATCCCTTGCGGGCCCCCCATTTTATGAACCCTTTGTGTCCAAAAATTTCTAAAGGGGCTCCCCGGTCTGGATGCTGCTGAAGAAGGTCGAGGTCTGAGTTCCATTCCCGTTCGCACCCTGCTTCGTCCCCCCGGGTGCGTTGCAGCCTCAGCTCGGCCCCCCCGTCAACCGTTCATTGTTGACGTGGCAAAAAACCGGGAAAATTCCACCCCACTGTCCAGCGATTGTGGCAGCAGCCCCAATCCCATTACGCATACGAAGTAACAAATGGCCTAAAAGAGGGTAGGACCTCGGGGTGTTAAACCACCGAGGGGAGGCGGGTGAAAGAGCCTGCCCCCATCCTTGCCGTTTTGAAGAAGCCCCCAAAAGGTCAGTGCGGAAAATGCCCTTTTTAGCATGGATTATGGTGTCTTAGTTCTGGAACAAACCTTGGCACCTGAAACAACAGGGCCCCCCAGCGACGGAGGAGGAGAGGACAAAGTTTTGGCACGGAGCCTTTTCTCCGAAATCCACAAGGCCCGGGCAGTTTCACAAATTTATCGGGCTTATTAGGCAGTGGTTCGGGGTCCAGAGTAGTGCAAGGTGGCGCATAGCTCTCGGGTGATATCTCAGGCAAGTCGGGCTGTGTTGAAGCTGTTTTGGGGCGCGGAGGAGGAAGGGGGGGAGGGGTATTCCTAGACACGAGTTACCGACGTCCCCGCCTTGGAAAGAGGTTGGCCGCGAATTTGAGGGGGGGGAGAAAGTGAGGAAAAACAGTTTGCTAGTGCCCTCGACCCCCAGGGTTGGAAATCAAGGCTCCATCTTCACATGAGTGCTTGGATGCCCTTTTTTTCCAACATGTTCCCCCGAAATTAGGACAAAATGAAAACAGTTATGGGTGGCCCCCTCCCGGACCCGGTACAAACAAAAAACGACTTTCCTTCCCCCCCAAAAAAGAGAGTAAAAAAGCAGGAAATGGAGACCTTTTGATTGATCAATGGAGAATCGTTGCGTTGCTTACGTTCCCCCCAAAGGGCACGGGGAAAAAACATCGCGCGTGCAGCGTGAGTGCAAGTAGGGGTGCGGGAGCAGCAGGGAAGGTGAGAAGCCCAAAGGGTGACCTTTGGCAAACTTTGTTTTCCACCTCACCCAAAGCATGAATGAGGGCACCATCCCAAACCCCAGAGATCAGCTTAAGACATGGTGCACGCTATTGGTCTCAAACGATGTTTTTGTTTTTTCCGGACCCAATAGACTTTTGGGTTCCAAAAAGGATGAAAAGGCCCGAGGGGTCTCACGCCTAGAGGTGTTGCTGCCCGCAGCCACGTATATCTAGCGGACTTCAGCACAGCTGGAGGAGTATTACAGACAAACGCCCCGGGGTTTCCAAGATAATGTGGGGTTTTTTGACTTTTTCAAGATGAATCAGGGTGGATCTCTGATGAGTTGTGGCCCCAATTGCCGGGCACCGATTAGTTGCCCGGGCTACTTCAATTCCTTTCAAAAAGAAATGGGCCCCTTAAAACTTTTTTTTAAATGATCTTTTTTTATGCAATTTTTTTTCTTTCCCAAATTCTTTTGTGGTTTTGCTGTGGGAGATGTAAAAAAAAAAGCAAGGTTTCTGACAACACCGTATTCCTTTACTCATTTATCTTAAAAAGTTTTGCATTGTCAATAGTTTTGGGTCATGTTGCTGGAGATAAGCTTAATATGGTCCCTTTGGGAAAAGAAAAGTGGTTCTAAATGGCATTTCTCCCTCACAATTTTTAATGTGGCGAGAAGTCATATTTATAATTTTTTGGTGTCTGTAGCTGTGAGATACAGCTTTAACATGGGCCTTTGGAAAAGAAATGTGGCTTCTAAGTGGTTTCTCCCCTCACAATTTTTAAAAAGTGGCTGAGAAGTATTTTTATAATTTTTTGGGTTGTGCTTTGAAATGCGCAATCTACAGGTCCTTTATAAAAAAATGTTGTTTCTAACAGCATTGTTTTCACAATTGACCAAAGTGGCCCCAAGGGGATGCTTTGAATTTTTTGGGGGGATTTGCTTTGAAATGCAAATAAAACAGGTCCTATTTAAAAAAAATGTGTTTTAATGAAATTTGTTTCACAATTGTCAAAAGTGGTCATGGGTCATGCTTTGAATTTTTTGGGGGGGTTTTTTTGTGACATGAGCTTATAGAGGTCCTATTTTAAAAAAAAGTTGTTTTAACGACATTTGTTCCACAAATTTTCCAAAATGGCTCAAGGTTTTTGCTTTGAAAAATTTTGGGGGGGATTTTTGCTGTGACTGCGCATTTTTTAGGTCCTTTCTAAAAAATGTTTTTTAAACAGACATTTGTCTTCACTTGTCCCAAAATGGCCAAGGGTCTGCTTTTTTAAAATTTTTGGGGGATTTTTGCTGTGAATGCAGCTTATAGGGTCCCATTCTAAAAAATGTTTTTTCTACGAATTTGTTCTCACTTTCAAGGTGGTCGGGGGGATGGTGCTGTCAGAAAAGGAATAGGTAGGACATGTTAAAAGGACACTATTGCAAAAAAAGATTGTTTTGCAAGATCTTTTTCTTTGTATCAATCCCTGTTTTGAGAAAACCCATTTTTTTACATGAAAAAAAGAGAAAAAAAGACATGGTGGGATTCCCTCCTTTTTAAAAATGTGTTTTCTAGAATTTAAAATATAAAAAAAATTGCATGTAAAAATAGCTGTCCTTGAAATTTTAAAGGGGGTACAGGAAAATCTTGACCAGATGTAGGTTTTCAGGGGACATGGGGGTATGGGCACGGACAGAGAACAAAGTACGAGATCATTTCCTCCAGCCGTTGAGTAAAATGAGAAAAAAAATGCCAAGTAAAGGGCCCTGGGTGTAAAAGGGCGTTAACCCCGATTTCAAGGAAGCTCAATTGGTCCCCTATAGGGGGGGCAAAACGTACCCAGGTATTGATGTGTATGAGGAAGGCTGGAGTTTCACACTTCCCCTTGCAATCTGCTTCAGAGAAGTTTTCGTTTTTGGCATAGGGGTTTTTAACCTGGTGTTAATGATGGGACGCCGCCCGGGCTCTCACCGCACCCCCCTGTAACTCGGCCCGGGTTGCAGTGGCCGGAAGGTTTTAGTCAATGTCCAGTGAAACTAAAATGGTGGTTTTAAAGCTCCTTTTTCCCGGAACTTTTTTTTGGGGGGGAAAATTTTTTTGGGGGGGGGTTAAAAAAATTTTTAAAAAAAGGTTTTTTTGGGGGCTCTTTGGGGGTTGTGGCCCCGGCGGGGGTATTTAATGTCCAGTTCAAGTAAGATGTGGTTCAAATCTACTGCCTTTGGCACTTTTCAATTTGTGGGGTGATGAGGTTTAAGGGTCAGGCTGTGGGCAAGACGGGATAGTGAATGGTCTGTGACTTTTTTTCTGTGAATTTTATACCAAGTGTGTTGCCTAAGATGTGCAGTATCCTTTGACTGTTGTGGGTTAAATTTAGCTTCTCCAGCCTTGTTTGGGTGTAATAATGAAGGTGTTGTTGCTCTCCCATAGACTTTTAATGGTCATCGCTCATAATCGACGCTCACTATCGAAAAACCTTATCGATAGCGGCCGACTATCTACTATCGATCAATCTCGATAGCCAACGCAATCGCTCAACACTAGTGTCCACCCCTGCCTCTCATCCTCCTCCCGTTCCTCATTCTGACCATCAGCAGAGGCCTGGCTAGCATCATGCCCTCTACTCTGTGAGCTGAACTGCCGTCTTGCACCACCCTGGACCTTGAACCACTGCCTAAAGAAGACTGACTCAATTGGGACACAGTCGGGCCTTCTAAATCCTCTGGCGAGCAAGGCTCGTTCCAGTAAAAATATGACCACAATGGTCATGCTGACAATGCCATTGTCCTGACTGACCATTTTGATTGCGTCTTCAAAATTGTCAAGGATGTTGCAGAGATCCTTCACCTGCCTCCACTCTCTATTACTCAACACCCCGAGGTCTGCACCAATGCTCGTCAGGCCATGCGACACTTCATACTGCATAATGGCATTACGCTGCTGCCACAAACACTGGAGCATGTGTATTGTGGAATTCCAGTGTGTTGCCACGTCAGCAATGAGACGGTTGACGGGAAGGCCCAGATTGCGCTGCAACAACTCCAGTCGTGCTGAAGCAGGGTGCGAACACCGAAAATGTGAGCAAGACCTCTAGCCTTCCTCAGCAGACAGTCCATACCTGGGTAAAGCTTGAGAAATTTCTGCACAACCAGGTTCATGACGCGTGCCAGCAAAAGGAATATACGTAAGTCTACCAATCTTAAGGGCTGCAAGGAGATTTCTTCCATTGTCGTACACCACACAGCCTTGCACCAGGTTCTTAGTAACCAGCCACTGGTTGTTCTGAGTGCACAGAGCCATCCACATCTCCTGACCTGTGTGCTGACTGTCTCCAAGACACATTCATTTGAGAACGGCCTGTTTTCTCTTAGCACGTGGTACGACCCGTTGAGGTTGTGGATCTGGACACTGCACCTTCCCTGCAGTTTGGAAGTGTGTCCACTGAGCCCGAAACACATTCCCAGAGGCACTGTTATCCACCCAACTCACCCAGTGAGCAGTCAGTGAGATGTAACACCCTTGACCATGCTTACTAGTCCATATGTCTGTTGTGAGTTGGACTTTGGTGACACAGATGCAGCCAACACGCTGGAGATCTTTTCTGCAATGTGGAGGGCCAGGGCAGGGACATCTTTTTTTGACAAATAAATGCCTGCTCGGCATTTGATATTGGGGGCATACAAGGGACTTGATGTGGCCATAAGGTGGAAAGGCAACATTTCCAAGTCCAACAGCCTGGCAATGCTGACATTTAGGCTTTTGGTTTTGGGATGCTTGGGGTGAAAGCATTTCTTCTGCTCCCACACCTGGTACACAGAAGGCTGGCTGGTGGACTGGCTGCTGTACAACATTCAGGTCTCCCTGAAGGAAGGGGAAGGTGTAGACTGTGTTGTTGGTGGTGGGAATTGGCAGACAGTGTCTGGGACTGGGGAAGGTGCTTGCCGATGCTGCACAGGCACATCTGCAGCAGAGGACCGTTTGGGCTTGAAAGTTTTGGAGGCAGATTATGTCACGGTGGTTAGAAGCCCAGGACCTGTGTGTCCTTTTTTCTCCAAGTGATTCTTCCACAGCAATTCATGCTTTAAATGCATGTGCCTGTTCATGCTGGTGGTGGTTAAATTCTTAGATTCTTTCCTGTACTGACGTGTTGACGGCAAAGCCGGAATATGACGTCGGTCGGGCAGGTGGAGTGGAAATGGAGGAGAAGGTGAGTAAATTGTGGTAAGAGATAGGTTAGGGAGAGTTTGAGAGGTTAGATAGGGGGCAGAGGTAGGTAAAGATGAGGTCCAGTCTGTGTCCATCTTTATGAGTGGCTCCAGAGGTCCACTGAAAGAGGCCAAAGGAAGAGGAGAGTGACAGGAATTTGTTAGTAGTGGAGTGGGGTGTATCGATGGGGATGTTAAAATCTCCTATGATAATAGTGGGGATGTCAGTGGAAAGAAAGTGGAGGAGCAAGGAAGCAAAGTGGCTAAGGAAGGTGGTGGCAGGGTCTGGGAGTCGGTAGACAACAGCCACTTGGAGGTTGGAGGGGGAGTAGATGCGGACAGAGTGCACCTCAAAGGAGGGGAGGGTGAGGGAAGGTAGAGGTGGGGTGGGGACAAAGGATTAGGTATCTGATAGAAGAAGTCTGACACCTCTGCCATATTTGCTGCCAGGGCGGGGTGTGTGTGAAAACTGTAGCCCGCCGTAAGAGAGTGCAGCAGGGGAAGTTGTGTCAGAAATGGCAGCCAGGTTTCTGTTAGTCCATGGAAGATTAGGTCGCGTGAGATGAAAAGGTCATGAATGAAAGGAAGCTTGTTGTACACAAACGGGCATTCCAGAGAGCTTCTGCATTTATTACACCTTATTGTCCTCTCAAGCCACTGTGAAATAGCACCCAATTTTATTTCTGAGTTGCGAGCCACCACAGTCTGAGTTCAGGGTGTCCCTTTGTTGTGGGCTACACATATGCATTTATTACTCATATTTCTCCTCTCAAATCACGGTGAAATAGCACCCTAATTTATTTCTGCGTTGCCTGTCACCACAGTCTGGGTTTAGGGTGTCCCTTTGTTGTGGGGTGCACTTCTACATCTATTGCTCATATTTCTCTTTTCAAATCTGTGAAATAGCACCATATTTTATTTCTGCGTTGCCTGTCACCACAGTCTGACATCAGCGTGTCCCTTTGTTGTGGGGTGCACTTCTGCATTTAATAGTCATCTTTCTCATCATCAAATCACTGTGAGCTAGCACCCTATTTTATTTGTACATCGCCTGTCCCCAGTGTCATATGAGGGGGTGGCCCTTTGTTGTGGGGGGAACTGCGGCATCATGCACAGCTACATTCATCTCTCATAAGAAATCACTGTTCTATAGAGTTTATTCTGTTTGTACTCCTGGTTGTCAGAAAACACCACATTTATTAGGTATTCCTTAGAAAATATTTCTATTTCTACCCCTGCGTGTTAGAAAAGATTGTCTTACACAATCCGTAGAAAAATATTCTATTTGTACTCCTGGTTGTCAGTTGTTGGAAAATACCACATTTATTCCATATTCTGCAGAAATATTTTCTATTTCTATCCGTGATTGTTAGTTTTCCGAAAAGACCGCAGTTCTTAGATTATAGGTAGAAAAATTAAATTTTTTTACTCCTGGTTGTCAGTTGGTGGAAAAGACCACACATTCCATATTCCGTAGAAAAAAAATTCTATTTCTATCCATGATTGTCAGTTGTCCGAAAATACTGCAGTTCTTAGATCATTGGTAGAAAAATTTAATTTTTTTACTCCTGGTTGTCATTTGTTGCAAATGACCACACATATTCCATATTACTTAGAAAAAAATTCTATTTATACTACTGGTTGTCAGAAAATAATGCAGTTCTTAGATAACCTGTAGAAAAAAGTAAATTGCTAGTCCAACTTTGCAGTTGTAAATCTCAGGGACTGAAGGAAGAGCACTGTTGATTTGGTGTTACACAAGTCTTTCACAAGACGCATTTCGCAGATATTTGATAGAAATAATTCTGCTTCTAATCCTAGTTGGTAGTTGGGAATTAGAGGGATATAAGAACACCTGTGATTTGATGTCTTAGCAGTACAGTTTTTAAATAAGAGACTGTGAAAAAATCTTCTAGAACTTTTTAATATTTATCTTTCTGAACATGGAGCGAACTACAGGTGGCAAGCGAGCAAAAAGGGGGGTAGGACGTGGAGCTAGAGGTACGAGAGAAGGCGCTCCTTCCAGTGCGTTGGTCAACACGCAAGCGAGCACATCGTCAGTTGCAGGACAGTCAGGCCTGTCATCATTGGTTTGGTTACCTGTGAATCCAGCGGTTTTACCTCCTCGTTCTCCCAGTCACGACCACAAATGTCATCATCATCATCGTCGGCATCCATCCAACCTGAAGGCATCCCAAATGTCAACCGATGTAAAGACCACTGTGGATAATCCATGTTCTGGAGAGCTCTTTGATAACACAATGCGGTTAGGGTCAGAAGGCATTTCAAAAGAACAAGAGGCCAAAGAGGATGATTTGGTCTGCTCTGACACCCAATTGCTGATGCCATCAGAGGAGAAGGAAGCTGGTCAGTCGGCAGAAATCCCGAGCGGTCGGCAACGCCTTGCATTGCCTGTGGCTTCTATCCCACAGCTTCAGGATGTATATTGTCAGGACGAGGAAGTCACCTGTGATGATGATGATGTTGATAATTACATTGTGGATCCAACCTGGTCTTTTTAGCAGCATTTGCTTGCAAGAATTCTCATCCATGGACGAGGAGGAGATGATGGGGTAGTGTCGGTACAGGTCTGGCCTCAGAAAGGGAGAGGGCCGTTGCACAAGTTCGCTGACATTAATCCACCTGGCATGGTCAGTGGTGGCAACGGAAACACCGCTACTAGGTTATCACCGTCGAAGAGGTCCAGGACCTGTGAAGCCTGTGCCTCTCAATCAAGCCTCTGATTCACCCAGCGACGTCATATGCTGGATTTGCCGTCAACGCACCAATAGAATCTAAAGTGTTTAACCACCATGAACATGAATAGGCACATGAATGTAAAGCAAGAGAAGAAACTTAGAGAAAAAAGGCCACACAGATCCTTGGATTCCAATCACTGTGACACCCTCGGTCTCCTCCTCCTCCTCGTCCAAGACCAAGTGTTCCTCTGCTGCCAACAGTTTGATCTGCACGCAATACAGCGGCCAGTCTAGCAGCCAGCCTTCTGTGTACCAGATGTGGGAGCAGAAGAAATGCTTTCACCCCAAGCAAAAGCCTGAATGTTGGCATTGCCAGGCTCTTGGCCTTGGAAATGTTGCCTTTCTGACTGGCGGACACAGATGCGGACACAAAGCCTTACTTTCTGTCAGATCATGTAGGCCCGACAGTTTCCCAACTTTATAGGTCTTTGTTAGGTGGTGGTTTGGGGTCCCGGGCTGATGCAGCACGGTGCTTCAGCTCTCAGGGTACAGCATCTGAGGCAAGTCAGGACTGTGTTCATGCTGAGGAGGAGGAAGCGGAGGAGGAGGGGGATGAGGCATGGTTGGACACCGACGGTACCGATTTCCCTGCCTTGGAAAGAAGTTGGCATGTATTTGAGGCAGGGGAGGAAGACGAGGAAGATCTGTTTAGTGCCCCTCAACCCCAAGGCTTGGGACGTTCTGGCTTGCATGCTCCATTTCCTCCAACATGATCCACACATCAAGGCCATCAAAATTAACAGAAGTTACTGAGTGGCCACCATCCTTGATCCACGTTACAAAGCAAAAGTCAGTACTTTACTTCCACCCACACAAATTGACAGTAGAATGCAGGAGTTGGACACCGTGCCCACTGATCAACTGAAGAAATCTGTTGCGTCTGCTTCACGTGTCACGGTGGAACAACGTCAGCAGCGTGACTGCAGTAGAGTGGCAAGTAGCCGTAGCAGCAGCAGCAGGCATTGTGGCAGAAGTCTAATGGATGACCTCTGGCAATCCTTATTTACCACCTCACCAATGCCTGTAATGCAGGGCACAAATCAGACACACAGAGACCGCCTTAAGATCATGGTCCACGACTATCTGTGGCTCAACACAGATGTTTTGGACATGTTCCAGACCCAATCGACTTCTGGGTATCCAAAATGGATGAATGGCTCGATGTGTTATCCTGCCCAGCAGCCAGCGTCATCTCGGAGCGGACCTTTGGCACAGCTGAAGGAGTGATAACAGACAAATGTATCCGGCTTTCCACTGAGATCGTGGATCATTTGATTTTTATCAAGATGGATCAGGCATGGATCTCTTATGATGTTGTTGCCCCAGTTGCCAAGGCCACCGATTAGTAGCCGGTCTACTTCACATTCCTCTTGAAAATGAAATGGTCCTCGTGAAAACATTTTTTTTTAAATGCTCATTTCTTACTGCAAATTGTATTCAGAGTGTCCAAAAGGTCATTTTGCTGGTTTGGCGGTTAGGAGACTGTAAAATACACCAATTGTACACATTTTGTTGAAAAAACCTTATTCCAATTATTCATTTCTTCATGAAAATGTTAAGCACTGTCAATGGTTTGGGGGTCATGGTGCTGTAAAAACAGCTATAATCCAGGTCCTTTGGTGAACAATGTGGTTTCTAACAGACATTTCTTCGTCACAATTTTTAAGTGTCCGAAAGGTTATTTATCCAGTTTTTGGGGGTCATGGTGCTCTAAACAAACAGCTATAGCCCCGGTCCTCTGGTAAAAAATTTGGTTTCCAACAGGCATTTCTTCACAAGCTTTTGGGGTCAGTGTGCTGTAAAAACAGCTATAATCCATGTCTTATTCCCAAAAATGTTTTTTTTTTTAAACTCTTTTATTCTGGCTAATTTTAGTGAGTGTTGAAAAGGTAATTTTTGTTGCTTTTGGGGTGAAGCAGCTGGAAAAACTGCAATATTCAAGGTTCTATTCAAATAAATCTTGTTTCAAGTACTCATTTATTCCTGCTAATTTTGCTCTCTGTGTCCAGAAGGCCATTTCTGCTTGTTTTGGGGTCAGGCTATTGTGAAAGGAGTGCCAGGGGTGCAAATAGGGCAATACTACGGTCAGTGGCCATCTGCCTTTGTCAAAATACTTGCGCATTTACAAGAAGGGCTACATTATGCACTTTAAGGGCAAGAGAACCATAGAAAAGGCGTGGCAATACTACCATGATCTACAGTGTTAAATGGCATGCTGTGTGAATTTGTGAACAGGCAGATAAATGTTATAAAACGTACCCAAGAATCAATGTTCGTGTGGAGCACATTCGCCACCCTAAGAGCAGAGACAGTTTCCTCCAGCACGTTCAGTAAAAAGAGAAAAAGAAAGCCAGGAAAAGAGCACCTGGGTGGAACTGGAGCGTCAACCAGTGTTGCCAGGTGAAGCTCACCCCGTCCCAACTTCTGGGAATGAACCTGAACTCCTTGAGCCCATTCACGACGAGTTTATGTGACAACATCCTTTGCAAAATATTCCATTGTTGCTTAACCCCTTAACCCACCTGGACGTATGGGTACGTCCTGGTGGCGTTAAGGATTTGTGTAGCAGGATCGCAGCGCGATCACGCTACACAGCAGCCGGGTGTTAGCGGCTAATTGCAGGTAACAACCAGCATTTACAGCGTAGGGGATGGTGCGGCGCGCCCATGCTGTTTAACTCTTTAGACGCCACGGCAAATATGGCTGCGGTGTCTAAATGGATGAAAAACGGTGCCGCGCAGAGAGAAAAAAGTTATGGCTCTCAGACTATGGTGATTCAAAAAGCTTTTTCCTTTTTAAATGAAATAGACCTTCTTGTTTTACTCCATTATACTTTTATAGGTAATATAAAATAAAACTTTGTTGAGTTAAATTGTTGTGATGAAATGTTGTTACTAGTGTTATTATCGACAAAGTTGAAATCGGCATGGTTTTTATGTTGATCGGATTTTTTCGATCACGCGATAATCTATTAATATGTCGCCATTTTCGGGCGTTTCCCTGCCCAATTTTGGCGGCCAGCAATCAGCTTGGGTAAATAGAGCAGGGTGGCGAGTGAGTGTCGACGTCAAGATGGGATGTGTAGGGTTTTGTGATTGGCGGGAAAAATCACAATGACCTTTGTTTTACATAGAACAGCCCTCCCTTTTTAAACATCAGTGTGTGTTGTGTATCATAAGAGAGGACGTGTGCTCGGTCTCTCTCAAAACAGGCTCAGCGAAACTTTTCTCTTTGTTCACACAGACAACTATGTTTTTTAGCCGTGAACATTAGAACTTAGGTAATTAGAGATTTTCAGTTTTTAGTTACTTAGGCTGAGCAACTAGCGCTGAAACAGCCGTGGTGGATGGGGAAGTGGGGTGCTGGGGGGGGGGTTTCGGGCAAACAGACAGGCTGGCAGGCAGGCAGGCTTTTTTAAAAAGGGGAGTGGATATTGTGCGCCCAGACTTGCTTTGACCCTGCATGAAATGGGCTTTTTTTAAAAACAGTTTTTGGTGAAATATTAGCTTGTATTTTGTGCAGCCCGTAATATATTAGGAATAGATCTTTTCTAGTAACTGCCCGGTGTAAATTTTAAAAGGTGCAAAACTCACCTTTTTATTATCTGTACACGAATTTTTTAATTAGGTTTTTTTTCACTTTGGTGCGGCTCAATTTTTTTTTCAAAGACCCACTTTTGTTTCTTACAAAAGGATACAGAACTCTTCTAGTCACCGCAGGTGTATTTATAGGTGCAAAAACCATATTATTATTCTGTACACAATTTAATTAGGTCTTGTTCACTTTGACACATCCCAGCTTTGTTCAAAGACCCACTTTGTACTCACAATAGGATAAAGAACTTTTCTAGCCACTGCACGTGTATTTATTGGTGCAAAAACCACGTTTTATTATCCGTACACAATTTAGGGGTTTTGTTCACTTAGGCGCGGGCCCATTATTTTTAAAAAAGACCCATCTTGTACGGATATTCCCTACAAAAAATTTGTGTAATTCCCAGGTGTATTTCATGGTGCAAAAAACACCTTTTATTACCGTTACATTTTTTTAGGTGTTTTTTTTTATTTGGGGGGCCCCCTTTTTGTTCATATACCCCCTTGAAATTAAATTTAAATACAGAAATTTTTGTAGCATGCGGTTATTTGGGTGCAAAAACCAAAATTTTATATCCGTACACAATTAAAATTTGGGTTTTGTTCATTTGGGAGGCCATTTTTTTTTAAAAGCCCCATCTTGTACGGATATTCCCATCGATTTTGCTAGTAATTGCGGTGAAATTTCCCCTATGCAAAAACCACCTTTTATTTTCCGAAAATTTAAAATATTTTTTTTTTTTTACTTGGTGCGGCCCATTTTTTTGTTCAAACCCAAACTTTTTTTAAAAATTGAATACAGAAATTTTGTAGTCACCGAGGTGTATTTATATTGAAAAAAAACCCACGTTTTTATTTTCGTACAAAATTTTTAATTGGGTTTTGTTCACTTTGGCGCAGGCCATTTTTTTTTAAAAAAACCCCTTTCTTGTAGGGATTTTCCAACAGAAATTTTTGTAATTGCAGGTGTTTTTTTAAAGGTGAAAAAAACCCCTTTTTATTACCTATCTTTCAAATAGGTTTTTTTTTTTTTTTTTTACTTTGGGTTGGGGTTCCAGTTTTTTTCAAGAGCCCCCTTTGTACTTAAATTTGAATACAGAAATTTGTATTTCTGTTGGTGAATTTCTTTGGGGTGCAAAAACCACCTTTTTGTTATCCGTATAACTTTTAAATGCTGTTTGCACAGGGGTCCCCTATTTTTTTTTTAAAATGCCATTTGTACGACAATTCTGATAGAAAAATTTTTTCTAGCAACGTTTTCGTTTGTCATTTGCAAAAAAACGCAATTTCTCATTTCCGGTAAAATTTTGAATGTTTTTTTGGCTTTTGAATCTCAGTTTGGGGAGATAGCGCACTTTATGTAGTTTTTTTGAAAACTACAATTCCAGTCCCCTTTGGGGAGTTGTAAATCCCTGGGAAGAAGGAAGAACACTGTTTATTTTGTCTTCGGTTTTTTCCACCAGACCGCATTTCACAGGTTCCGCTAGAAACATTTTAGTTTCAAAACCCCAGTTGGGTGTAGGAAATTAGGGGATTTAAGAAAAGCGGATTTGCGTTTTTAATAAGAGACTGTCAAAAAATCTTTTCCATACTTTCTTAAATTTTTTTCTTTCTGAACATGGAGCAAATGAGGGGGGTAAGGAGCAAAAGGGTTTTTAGGGCATGGTGGTAAAAGGGACGGAAAAAAGGTCTCCTTCCAGTGCTGGCGAAACACCATGCCCGCGGATGTCAGTTTGGGGACCATCAGGCCCCGTCATCGCTGGGGCAGGCCCCGTGAATCTCGTAAATGAAAAGCGCGCCAATTTTGTTCTTCGTGGTTAATGCAACCTGCATCCACATCTTCCTCCTCGTCCTCCTAGTCCGGCCCAAATGTCGTCTCACATTGTCAGCATTGTCCAAAATGAAGCAAGGCAGCCCAAAGCAACTCTGTACCCCCCACTGGGGGATATCCATTTTGAAAACCTCTTGATGAAAAATGCGGGGGGGTCGAAGCATTTAAAAGATCAAAGGCCCCCAAAAGGATGACTTTTTGCTCTGACGCCCAGTTACTGGTGCAAAGGAGGAAAGGAAACCGTCAATCAGCAAAAATCCCGGCAAGTCCCGGGAAGCCCTTTCATGCCTCTTCTTGTAGCCCGCAATCCCGGATAGAATGTCAGGACACCAAGTCCCCCTTGGTTGATGATGAAGATGCACATTGCGGGTCCAACGTGGTTTTTTCAGCAGAATTTTTCTTTCGAGCGCTTATCACTGACGAGGAGGGAAAACGTGGGGTGTGTCAGTACGGGGTTTTCCCACCTCAAAAAGGGAGGGGGGGTCGCAGAAGTACGCTGAGATGATTTTCCCCCAAAACCACGATCAGCGGGGAAAAAACCCCCTCCCCCCTTTTTCGCCTTTTGAAAAAGGGCCGGGACCTCTCAAAGCCTGGGGCCCCTTTTTCGAGCAAACCTCTATTCACCCAGCGAGTCGTATGCCGCCTTTGCCGTAAAAGCATCAGTAAGGCAAAAATTTTAGGTGTTTTAACCCCCACCAACATGTCTAGTCACAGCAGCGAATCCCTGGTTGAAATGGAGGCAAAAATTGGCCCCAAAAAAAGGCCACACCGATGTTGGGGGTTCCAACCACTGTCACAGACTCGTCTCCGCCCCCTCCCTGGCACCACCAAGCGTTCCTCACCTGCCTGTCTTCAGTCATGTCGGGGATCAGCCTCCGCTTCACCTCCACCGTCCCCCCCCAGTACCCCCCAGCACCACCAGAGAGCCACCCCTACCCTTTCCCCTTTTCAACCAGTTTGATGACCTGCATGCCGTACAGCGGCCAGACAGCCCGCCTTCTGTCTTCCAGGTTTTGGGGAGCGGAAAAACACTTTCCCCCAAACCCACCAAAGCCAAAGCCTGAATTGGGCATTGCCAGATTTTTCCCCTTGGAAATTTTGCCTTTCCGTCTTGTGGACACAGATGGGTTCCACCACGTCATCCCTTGCCTGCCCCCAAATACCAGATGCCGAGCGGGGATTTCTTTGCCAGAAAAGCCGTCCATGCCCTGGCCAGCCACGTGTCTCAAAATTTTTCAAGTGCGTTTTTGATTGTTCTGGAAAAGCCCATCACCCCCGAAAAGGGGATAGTAATCAGGAAGGGCCCGCTATATCTCTGTGACAGCTCCCTGGCGAGCTGGGGGATACTCTGTGGGACGGTGGCTTCGGGCTCAGTGCACTCCTTCAAAACTGCAGGGTTGGTGCAGGGGTTTTTTCCCCCCCGGGTCCTCGGGGTGGCATCACGTGCCCAGAAAACCAAGCCTTTAAAAATTAACTGTCTTGGAGACCATCCACACAGGTCAGGAGCTGGGGAGGGCTCCCGCAACGAGACCAAGCGCGGCGGGGGGACAAGAACCTTGTGCCGGCAAGGGGGGTGTGTGAAAAAAGGTCGAATCGCGGGCCCGCCCTTAAGATCTGTATGCTGGAGCACACCCCTGCCGGGCCCAAAAAGTCATAAAACCTTGCCCGTCCAAAAAATTTCTAAAGCGCTACCCGGGTCTGGACTCCCTGCGGGGGAAGGTTGAGGTCTGGTTCGCATTTCCCGCCTTTCGCCCCCTGCTTCGTCACGCCGGGCTGCTTTTGCGCATCCCTCGGCTCCCCGCAACCGTCTCATTGTTGACGTGGCAACACCTGGATATTCCCCCCCACTGCTCCGTGTTGTGGCAGCACGCAATCCATTAGGCATAGAAGTGACATAGGGCCCTACAAGCACCGGTGGGGGACCTCGGGGTGTTGAGCCCGGAGATTGGAGCCAGGTGAAAGAGTTCGCACCATCCTTCCCATTTTAAAGAAGCCCCAAAATGGTCATGGGACAATCCCCTTGTCAGCATGACATTGTGGTGATCTTAGTTCTGGAACATCGTTGGACACTCTGAAACATCAGGTCCCCCCACGACAGATGAGGAGACGTACACAGATGCGGACCGGGGCCTTTCTCTCCGTCGATTCAAAAGGCCCCCATTTTTTAAATTTTATCGGGCTTCATTAGGGAGTGGTTTTGGGGGCCAGGGGTATGCAAGGGGGCGCATCATCTCAAGGGGGCTATTTTGAGGATGCAGGGCTGTGTTGAACGTGCCGGGGGGAAGTGAGGGGGGTGGAGGATTCCGGGCACCGACATTTTCCGCGTCCCCGCCCCTTTGGGAAAGAGGGTTTGGGGCAAATTTGAGGCGGGGGAGTAAATAGGAAAATCAGTTTTTCTATGCCCCTCGACCCAGGGCTTGGGAAATCAAGGCTCCATCTTCACATGATCTTGGATCTCCCTTTCCTCCAACTATCCTCCCTTAAGGCCATCAAAATGTAAACAGTTTCTGGGGGGGCCACCCTCCCCGGATCCACAGTAAAACCCAAAATCAGCACTTTCCTTTTTACCCCCCAATAAGAGTAAAAGCGGGAAATGGAGACCTTGTGATTGATCAACTGGAGACAACTTTTTCGTTGCTTTACGTTTTCAAATTTATGGTGGAACAAAACCCGCGACGTGACAAAGTAGAGCGCAAAGTAGCCGCAGCGCGAAGAATTGGCAAAAAGCCAATTTGGGGGCTAGTGTTGACATTGCGTTGGTTCGAGTCGGCGATGTCGTAGCGCCGCTATCGATAAGGTTTTTGTAGTGACATCGATTTTGAGCGATTTCCATTTAAGTCTTTTGGGGAGAGCAAACAACCCTTCTTTTTACACCCAAACAAGGCTGGGAAAACTGAAATTAACATCCACAACAGTCAAATGGATACGTGCTCATCTTAGGCAACACACTTAGGTTAAAAAGTCACAGAACCTTTTAATTCACCTGTGGGGAATATAGAATTGCTGTTTTAAGATTTACGTGGATGCTGCGTCAATGAACAAAGCTGGGTGCGCAAAAGTCAAAAAACACGTATCTGTTATGTTTTTCGTATAATACACGGTATTTTTTGCACCTTTCAATTCACCTGTGGTGACTATAGAATTGCTGTTTTAAGATTTAAGTGGATGCTGCGTCAATGAACAATGCTGGGTGAGCAAAAGTCAAAAAACACGTAAATGTTATGTTTTGGTATAATAAACAGTATTTTTTGAACCTTTCAAGTAACATGTGGTGAATATAGAATTGCTGTTTTAAGATTTACGTGGATGCTGCATCAATGAACAATGCTGGGTGCGCAAAAGTCAAAAAACACGTAACTGTTATGTTTTCGTATGATACACAGTATTTTGGCAACAAACAACCTGTGCTGACTACAAGATTGCTGGATTGTAATTTAACTGCAAGGTGGATATATCAACAGTCACAGGTGTAATGGGTAAAATTAAAATGAACACATATCTGAAATGTATACTGATAATAAAAGTGGAGTTTTGCACCTAACAAAGAGACCTGCAGTTACTAGAAATGATGTGTATCCAATATAAGTTCAGGCTGCCCAATATCCAGGAAATATTTCATTAGCAAACTGTTAATAATAAAGATATTCCACTACAATGTCTACACTAAGTCTTGGTGAACTTTATCCAGTGTTCTTTATAGATAGAGCTTGTCTGTGTTCGCCCACGGGGGGGGCCCCCCCTCGCTCCCACCGCCGTTAATTTACAGCGGTAGATTCTGCTTTAAATTCTCTAGCTAACTACATAAAATCTTCAAATCTCTAATCTAACTAAATTAGAAGGATCACAGCTAATAGTAGAGGTTTCTCTGTGCAGAAATAGACTAATTTCGCTGAGCTGTTTGGCCACAGGCAGAGCGCAGGTCCTATCCCTATGAGACGCTGAGAGACACTGAGGCTGAAACAGGAAACGCTGTTCTATGTAAAACGAGGTCATGTGATTTTTCCAGCCAATCGCAACCATCCACATCCCCGTCATGACGTCGCACACACATCTCACCCTGCTCTATTCTGTAATCTGATTTGCTGGCCGCCAAAATTACAGGAAGCGCCGAAAAAGGCGCGATCTTAATAGATGATGCTCAGATTTTAACCTTAATTATCGCATGATCTGGAAATTTCGATCACCATAAAAACCTTGCCGATTTCAACTTTGTCGATAAAAATCGCTCAACACTATGGGTGACCTCTGGCAATCTTTATTTACCACCTCACCAATGCATGTAATGCAGGGAACACATACAACACACAGAGACCAGCTTAAGATCATGGTGCACGACTATCTGCGTCTCAACACCGACGTTTTTGGATGTATTTCGGACCCAATTGACTTCTGGGTATCCAAAATAAATGAATGGCCCGAGCTCGCTCGCCACGCCATAGAGGTGTTGTCCTGCCCAGCAGCCAGCGTTATATCTTAGCGGACCTTCAGCACAGCTGGAGGAGTCATTAAAGACAAACGCATCTGGCTTTCCACAGATAATGTGGATCGTTTGACTTTCATCAAGATGAATCAGGCATGGATCTCTGATGATGTTGTGGCCCCAATTGCCGAGGTCACCGATTAGTTGCCGGTCTCTTTCACATTCCTCTTCAAACAGAAATGGTCCTCTTGAAAAATGTTTTTTAAAATGATCATTTCTCTATGCAATTTTTATTCTCAGTTCCCAAAATATCATTTTGCTGGGGGTTCAAAGACTCCTTTTTCCAGCACTTTTTAATCTGTGGGTCAGAAAGGTTTAATGGTCATACTGCGGTACAGGACAGATATAGTTAAAGTCCATTTCAAATAAAATGGTGGTTAAAAGACTCCTTTTTCCGGCACTTTTTTAAATCTGGTGGTCATGCAGGTTTGGGGCTCATGCTCTGGCTCAGGACAGATATAGTCAATGTCCAGTTCAACTAACATGCTGGTTCAAAGGCTCCTTTTTCAGGCACTTTGTAATCTATGGATCATGCGGGTTTTGGGGTTATGCTGCGGTCCAGGACCCGCATAGTCAATGTCCAGTTCAACTAAAATGATGGTTCAAATAATACTGCCTTCTGGCACTTTTTAATTTGTGGGTCATGCAGGTTTAAGGGTCATGCGCGTTTTGGGGTCATGCTGCGGTCCAGGATAGGCATAGTCAATGTCCAGTTCAACTAAAATGGTGGTTAAAAGACTCCTTTTTCCGGCACTTTTTAATCTGCGGGTCAGACAGGTTTAATAATAATAATAATAATAATAATAATAATAATAATAATAATAATCTTTATTTATATAGCGCCAACATATTCCGCAGCACTTTACAATATAGAGGGAATAAGCACAGACAAACCAGACATTACATTATAAAAAAAAGCTACTGACAAATCAGAGGGCCCTGCTCGCAAGAGCTTACAATCTATTATGGTGTATGGGTGAAACAAAAGGTGACAAGTGCTTGGTTTACAATGGACCAGCCATGTTACATAAAGATGGGGTAGTATACATAAAATGTGGATGAACCTGCCATCCCAACCATACATCTATATACAGATAAGTGCCTGTGGGTGCCAAAGTGCAGGAAGTGACAAATCTGTGACAGAATTTGGGGGGTTGACAATTAGGGATCTTGATAGGCTTGTCTAAGAAGATGAGTTTTCAGAGCGCACTTAAAACTGTGAGGGTTGTGAGTGTGCCTGATCACATGGGGTAACATGTTCCAGAGAACTGGTGCAATACGTGAAAAATCTTGGAGACGGGCATGGGAGGTTCGGATGAGTGAGGTGTGTAGTCTTAGATCAGTAGCAGAGCGGAGAGAACGGGTAGGGTGGTAGACAGAGATAAGGGAGGAGATGTATGGGGGTGCAGCACTGTGGAGAGCCTTATGTGTGAGAGTGATGAGTTTATGTTGTATTCTGTACTGAATAGGCAGCCAGTGCAGAGACTGACACAGGGTAGAGGCATCAGTATAGCAGCTGGAAAGAAAGACAAGCCTGGCTGCTGCATTCAGGACAGATTGCAGAGGGGAGAGTTTACAGAGAGGAAGACCAACAAGTAGGGAGTTACAGTAGTCAAGACGAGAATGAATAAGAGCAGTAATGAGAGTATGAGTTGTTTCCACAGTGAGAAATGGACGGATTCTGGAGATGTTCTTGAGGTGCAGGTAACAAGAGCGGGCAAGGTATTTGATATAGGGGGTGAAGGTCAGATCAGAGTCTAGTATAACCCCCAGACATCGGGCCTGCTGCCTAGGAGTTATGGTGGTACCACACACTGAGAGAGAAATAGCAGGGTGAGGTCGGTTAGTAGATGGTGGGATGACTAGAAGTTCAGTTTTAGTGAGGTTTAGTTGGAGATAGAGAGAGGACATGATGTCAGAGACAGCGGACAGACAGTCACTGGTGTTCTGTAGCAGGGCAGGAGTGATGTCTTGGGAGGAAGTGTATAGTTGAGTGTCATCAGCGTAGAGATGGTACTGGAAGCCAAATCTACTGATGGTTTGTCCAATGGGGGCTGTGTAGAGTGAAAAGAGGAGAGGACCAAGAACAGATCCCTAAGGAACCCAACAGCAAGAGGAGAGGAGAGGAGGTAGAACCGGAAAATGAGACACTGAAGGAGCGGTCAGAGAGGTAGGAAAGAGAACCAAGAGAGAGCGGTGTCCTGGATACCGATGGTGCGGAGCATGTTGAGGAGGAGGTGGTGATCAACAGTGTCAAATGCTGCAGAGAGATCCAGAAGAAGCAGCAATGAGTAGTTACCCTGCGATTTTGCTGTCAGGAGGTCATTTGAAACTTTAGAAAGAACAGTTTCTGTGGAGTGTAGGGTGCGGAAACCGGATTGCAGAGGGTCTAGAAGAGAGTTAGCAGAGAGATAGCGGATCAGGCGAGAGTAGACCAAGCGTTCCATGAGTTTGGAGATGAAGGGCAGGTTAGAGACTGGTCGGTAGTTGGCGGCGTAGGAGGGGTCCAGAGAGGGCTTTTTAAGTAATGGCCATACTGCGGTCCAGGACAGGCATAGTCAATGTCCAGTTCAACTAAAATGGTGGTTGAAAGACTCCTTTTTCAGGCCATTTTTAATCTGTGTCTCATACAGGTTTAATGGTCATACTGTGGTACAGAACAGGTATAGTCATATGTCCAGTTCAACTAAAATGGTGGTTTTAAGACTCCTTTTTCTGGCACTTTTTAATCTGGGGTCAGACAGGTTTAATGGTCATACTGCGGTCCAGGACAGGCATAGTCAATGTCCAGTTCAACTAAAATGGTGGTTCAAAGACTCCTTTTTCCGGCACTTTTTAATCTGGGGGTCAGATAGGTTTAAGGGCCATGCTGCGTTCCAGGACAGGGATATTCAATGTCCAGTTCAAGTAAAATGATGGTTCAAATAATACTGCCTTCTGTCACTTTTTAATTTGTGGGTCATGCAGGTTTAAGGGTCATGCTGTGGTACAAGATAGGGATAGTGAATGGTCTGTGCCTTTTTTCTGTGACTTTTATAACCTAAGTGTGTTGCCTAAGATATAGCACGTATCCAGTTTACTGTTGTGGATGTTAATTCCAGCTTCTCCAGCCCTGTTTGGGTGTAAGAATGAAGGTGTTGTTGCTCTCCCATAGACTTTAATGGTCATCGGCGATAATTTATTATCGACTATCGGAAATCGTCTTGATAATTGCCGACTATCGACTATCGACCCGATGACGATAGTCAACGTAATCGCTCATCACTAGTTGTTACCAATCATGTGCAAATATTACAATAAACAAACATGAATATGCAAAGAAATGTTATATTTTCATTATTTTTGGAAGGCTGCATGCTGCTATTTTTTTTACATTTTGCAATTAATTTATTCACATGATTGTTTCATTAGAAAAGGAACACTAAGTAACATTTTAAATTCTATAAATAATATCATAAGACACATTACTTTTCCCAAACTGAACAACATTATTACAAACTGGAAAACCGCTAAGATATTCCAAATTTAATATGTAGTATGATAAATATAAAATATTTAATCGCAGGCAGAACATTCCTGAAAATTCTGGTCAAAACCTGCTTAATTAAATGTTTGCATGTTGGACTTTACCTATAAAGATAACCTTGATATAATAGAAATCAACAAAAATCACTTTGTTTCACATATGTATTATTCAAGAAGTTGTAGGGTTGAAAATTTCATTCTATTGCAAATTAGGACAGTCACAGCAAATTAAATTTAAAATTGACTGAACAATGTTGCAGGTTCAAGTACTACATGTTTTAATGAGCTTCTCAAATCTGATACTTTGTTACAAATAAGCTTCTTTTATTACCTATTTACACATTTTTCACATATTATGATTCTTTGATTTTTTTTAATCCTTTGTATCCAATGTTTCACTTTATTCATTCATGTGTGCTACATTTTATTTCATATATTACCTTTGATTCATTTGTTTCATGCCCTATGATATTTTTATATTTGTGGTCTTTTTTCATGAATTCAAACACACCTTTTTCTGGTATTAGGTTGTTCCTTGTTTATTTGAATTCAGTGCAGTATTGCCAGTCTTCTCTGTGTTTATTAAACTTGCTCCCAATTAGAAAATTGGTGAGTGCTGGCTCCATGGAGACGCGTATTTACACTGACTTGTCTGCGTGTCCACCCATATGACATGTCAGAGGCATGACATGAGTTGCACCTGTTTGAGGCCATTTTATGGCATCGGAGTTCTCCAAGGGCATGTGTGGGTAAGTGCCATGATGGTGCTGAGACTCACAGATGCTCCTTGTAAGTAGCACCATTTCTATGTAAAGTATATGAAAGACCCCTTTGAAACACATTGATTAGATTCCTCTGAAGAAGCACTGCACACAAAATGCGTGTAAGGAATTCACTCATCCTACAGTCACTTGGGTAACTGTCATCATGTAACATACATACAGCTGAATCACATACAGCTGAATCATGAATCACTTACTTTATATATTTATGTCCTGTTTATACGCACATTTGTTTTCAATCATGCACAGGTGATTATTTATCATGTTTGATTGCATGTATGCACTTTTCTGGATCATGCTTGTATCCTGAATGTTTTTTGTAGCATATGTTAAATATAGCGTGTGCATATTATTGAGTGTGTTAGTATCCCAATTGTATTGTCCTTGCACTATGCACATTACTATATGATCTTTTGCAATGTTGATTTATTTTTACCAATCATTTTTGTCAGGGATAGAGTTTAGCTTTCTATATTGTTATATATCTACTATATTCATATTATTTATTAATCATGATGACCTTTGTGTGATTGCTTGCACCTTTCCATTTTTTACGACCCATTTTTATATTTTGTCTATGTCTACCATGTTTTCATGGAATTGTCAATAAATCTATAAATTATTAATTATTTATTTACTTTTTTTGCTGTAACCTATTTGAATTATCTAGATAGATATAGATAGATTTAGATTTAAATTGTGCCAGAGCGACCTCGGGAGGTCGCTTTTTTGCCACTGAGTGATTTAAAGCAAGAAATCTGCAGGAAATGTGTCACCAAGTAGCTGGTCTCGGTGGGGAAAAGCAAGCACTCTTTGGTCGACACTTTCTGACATATGGTAGTTGTTGGATAACTGCTATGCAGTATTATAAGAGCTGGCTTTTCTGGAACTAGTATAGTGTTGGGTGTGAGGCCATTTCTAAATTCCATGCCGGCGTTTGGCAGGTCTTTAGAGGCCTAAAGTTTGGAGCAGCTGGGGAGCTGGTGAGAGGAGGCACTGATCTGTATAAGTGGTGTTGGATGTTAGGTCAAGACCATGTGTAGGAAGGGACATATACATGTTCAGGTACTGGTCAGATGGCTAGGGTATATTTTGTATATTTGTTTTATGTTCTTGTGCTTGAATAAAGCTGGCTGAGACCAGTTTTAAAAAGAAGCCTGATGTCAGAGTACAAGTGTGCCATTAGTTGTTCTACCAATGGACAGAGATCCATGAGTTAATGACCCCTGGACTGTCCAAGACCGAAATCTGATCCATTTATTTGCCAATCTTGACATTTGCTTTGGGTCTTTAAACTGCTAGAACACAATGTCATAATTTTCATACCCATAGTAGTTGAGTGTATAAAGTTACTTATCTTGCAGGATACTCATATGTTGCTCAGCATTGAGATCACCATCGATCCTGGTCAAGTATCCAATGCCTTTGGCTGTGTAACAAACTCATATCATCAGGTTTCCTCCTCTGAACTTGACAGTTCCTTCAATTTATCATGCCGCTAGCCCCCTTTTCTCTTGATTCTTCCAGACTCATTTGCACCCGTAAGTCTATTGGCTTTCACATCATCGCCCAATTTCCAAACTTCTATTGTCCACTTTTCATACTTTTTTGCAAACTCGAGCCAACGCTTCTTATGACAATATCATAGTCAAGGCTCTTTCACCTTTTTTCACGCCAATATTCCAGACTTGTCTAATGCATGTCACACGGTGCTTGGATGGATGTCTATAATCTCACTATTACAGAGCATAGAAATCACCTTCATTGCTGTGTTTGTCACGCCAGAATTGATAGACCTTGTGATGAGTCTATTCTGATATTGTGTCTGGATCTTCACCTCTTGGCTTAGGAATGGACAGAGGAACTTCATTTTGTATTCTTTTATCTTTCATGGCACGCATATGATGCAGTTCTGCAATTTTCTTAGGAAATGTTTTTCATGGTTGCTCCTCGATTCAATCCAGTGACCTTTCATTTGGGAGTCAATGTAATAACACAATTTTCTGTTAGGTAATGTGAGAACAGGTTGTAAGTTGTAGTATTCAAGAAGAAAAAGATTGTTCCACCACCAGGAGAAAAACAGTAGCAATGCAGTTACATGACAAGAATCTGCATAACTAAGCATATGCTAAATAGTTGCAAGTCAAATTTATGATAGCCAAGATGATTATCTATGAAATGATGTTAGTCTCATGTTCAAAGCCATAGTTAATGGTGAGATATGGAGCCTGAAAATCAAAGGTTCAAAACATTGTTACCATTTTGCTTGTCACTGTGTGTATGTATATTAAAGAAAAAAAAAAATATATATATATATACATATATTATAATAATAATTTATTTATTTATATATATATATATATATAAAATATATATATATATAAATATATTTTAATAAAATGTAAATATATAATATATATATTTTATAATATATTATATATTTATATATATATATATATATATGTATATAAATAAATAGGTTGGGAATATTTGGCTTTTGGTTGAAATTTCAGGAACATAGCTTGTTGTATGTATTATTAAAAAAAAAATAAAAAAAAAATATATATATTTATATATAATTATTATTTTTAAATATAATATATATATATATATATATATATATATATATATAGGTTGGGAATATTTGGCTTTCGGTTGAAATTTCAGGAACATAGCATTTGTTGAAAACCTTTTAGAATTCACTCAATTAGACCATCTCTTAACTTTAGAATGTACTTGTCCAACTTTTCAGTGTTTATGTACTTTGTGTGCAACATGTTGATCTTTAATGGCAACTTGATCTTTTTGGAGTACATTTGAATTGGGATTTAAACAGTCTTCCTTATCATGCTCTTCATATTCTGACATTATGAGACGAAGGCAACACCTTACAATTGGTCAGGGCCGTTCCTAGGCTAAACTTCACTCAGGGCGAGGTGAAGAAATTTCGCCATCCCCTCCCGTAACATAATGCACCACGATGCGACACATTGCATCACTATCAACCAAATATACAAAAAGCTTTAGCACTATGTGCTACATATAAAACTACTAAATAATAGTCAGTTGCCAAATAACACTGCTGTGCAAAACCAGAGCCCCAGGTTAATAGTGTCAATGTCCTATTAAGACTACATATCACCAGCACACAGTGACCAAATAATACCGCAACAATTCCTAGGGGTTACTTTTACATTAGGTGGCACTTTTTATATTACAGAAAATGTAACATTAAAGCTATTTTCCTACAACAAGGAAACATGTATGGAAAGATAAATGATTACTATTGCCAAACGCATTGCTATTTTGATTTTGCTTTGCTTAGTAGATAAAGGAGATATTACCTACTGCTAGTGTACACTATATGTATGTGTAATGCCACTATATGTATATGTAATAAAAAAAAGCATTACTCATGTTTGAATTACATTGGTCTATCCTTCTTTCTAATGGAAACTTAGAATAAGGATAAAGTCAAAAGTCTCACCGTACATGTTACTGTCTCCCTTCCATAGGGCTTGAAAATGGCCCTATGGAAGGGCTGAAACATAGCCTTTTGTGTGGACATGGGTGAATAAATGTAACCTTTGTTGAAGTATTGCTGCTTCCTCCATTTTGTTTTGTACTACTTACATGTAAGTGTCTTGGGTTCAGACTCTTGAAAGCTTTTAGCATACTGCTTTGTTGCCTATTTTTTCTTATATGATGCTGTTTCCAGATCTTCTAGTTTTTGTCTCCTTTTAAACACCCTTTATGAAGAAGTAATATATAAAAAAAAATTAAATTAACATTTTTTATTCAGCGTTTGTAAATCTTCAAAATATATACTGTTACACATTCATGGTTGAAGTAATCATGATTATTTATTGCTTTGTAGCTAATGAACACCAACTGTGTACCACTACATGGGTCTAATTGTGACATAGATCTAGATGGTTTGGCCTCCGGTTATTAGAATATCAATGATTTCTAGTGTTTTACTATAATTGCACACTGAAAAATATATTCAGCTAAAACTATTTAGCTTATTTTGATCAACTTCGCTTTCTTAAACAATATATTTGTATTCTATTATCTGACACATACTAGTCAACATTAATATATATATATATTTTTAATCTTTTTCCAATAAGCATATTTAAATTATCGACAAAAATTCTAACACTGAAAACAATACTCGGGGCTATGCACATGACACAAGTATATTTAGGATTTATATATGGAAAGGGTCCTGAAGGTGTAGCGAATGTTGTCTATGGATTAATTTAAACATATAAGTTGCATACAAAGTCTGTTGGAAAAGGAATGTTTCATTATATGCTATAAAAGCCTAAGTGGGTATTTCCATCTTATTGATAGCTTCAAACATGTAGACAAATATAAAGGTTATTACCAAATACATTGTTGTTTACAATTAGATTACATAATTAGTAAGGTTGAAAAAAAACATATGTCCATCAAATTCAACCAAGGGTGGGGAAAATGGGGATGAAGGGAGGAACATAAGGAGGATTTTTTTCAAGCTTAGTTTTCCCTACGGATGAAGACTTTGAAACCCATAAGGCAACAAGGAAGATCCCAGAGTTGCCATCAGACTGGATCCAGATATTTTATACAGATATATACGTATTAATATGCTTTAGATTCAAGTAGTTATTAAAGCCTTTTTTTTAAACCCTCACCTGTTCCTGCTGTGACCAGCTCCAGATTAATTTCAAAGTTAAAGCAGTTCTTATCTCCTGCTTGTTAACCAAAGTTTTCCTAGGCTTCCAAATGCCTCTCTATGCTTCTGATAGGGAGCATGACATTACTTTTTGCTGTGTCTCATCAGCAGCACAGGAGTTTATCTTTCTTACTGACAATTTTATTTTTTTAACAATGTTTATTTTATTCATTCATAATAAACAAATAAAAACACAAGGTAGAATTAGGTACCATAGCCACACAATTAAGTTTACAGTAAGTGCCATAAGGACATGATAAAACAATACCACATATAGTCGACCGGGAAATTATAGGAGTTCAATGTTCTTGAAAGGATCAATGTAGTTTCACCATTTAAAACATCAGGATACATTGATGACTGAAAAAACCCAGATGCACTATAAAAAGTCCAGTGTCCAATTTAGAGTGCCTTACGAAAGTATTCGGCCTCCTTGAACTTTTCAACCTTTTGTCACATTTCAGGCTTCAAACATAAAGATACAAAATTTTAATTTTTTTGTGAAGAATCAACAACAAGTGGGACACAGTTGTGAAGTGGAACAAAATGTATTGGATATTTTAAACTTTTGTAAAAAATAAAAACTGAAAAGTGGGGTGTGCAAAATTATTCGGCCCACTTAAGTTAATAATTTGTAGCACCACCTTTTGCTGCGGTTACAGCTGCTAGTCACTTGGGGTATGTCACTATCTGTTTTGCACATCGAGAGACTGAAATTCTTGCCCATTCTTCCTTGGAAAACAGCTCGAGCTCAGTAAGGTTGGATGGAGAGCATTTGTGAACAGTAGTTTTCAGCTCTTTCCATAGATTCTCCATTGGATTCAGGTCTGGACTTTGACTTGGCCATTTGAACACCTGGATACATTTAACCATTCCATTGTAAATTTTGCTTTATGTTTGGGATCATTGTCTTGTTGGAAGATAAATCTCCATCCCAGTCTCAGATCTTTTGCAGACTCCAACAGGTTTTCTTCCAGAATTATCCTGTATTTGGCTCCATCCATCTTCCCATAAATTTTTAACCATCTTCTATGTCCCTGCTGAAGAAAAGCAGGCCCAAACCATGATGCTGCCACCACCATGTTTGACAATGAGGATGGTGTGTTCAGGGTGATGAGCTGTGTTGCTTTTATGGCAAACATATTGTTTTGCAATGTGGCCAAAAAGTTCCATTTTGGTTTCATCTGACCAGAGCACCTTCTTGAGAAATGGCTTTCTGTTTGCCACTCTTCCATAAAGGCCAGATTTGTGCATTGTACGACTGATTGTTGTCAAATGGACAGACTCTCCCACCTCAGCTGTAGATCTCTGCAGTTCATCCAGAGTGATCATGGGCCTCTTGGCTGCATCTCTGATCAGTCTTCTCCTTGTTTGAGATGAAAGTTTAGAGGGACGGCCAGATCTTGGTAGATTTTCAGTGGTCTGAAACTCCTTCCATTTCAATATGATCGCTTGCGCAGTGCTCCTTTGGATGTTTAAAGTTTTGGAAATCTTTTTGCATCAAAATCCGGCTTTAAACTTCTCTACAACAGTATCACGGACCTGCCTGGTGTGTTCCTTGGTCTTTATGGTGCTCTCTGCGCTTTAAGCAGAACCCTGAGACTATCACAGAGCAGGTGCATTCATACGGAGACTTGATTACACACAGGTGGATTATATTTATCATCATCAGTCATTTAGGACAACATTGGATCATTCAGAGATCCTCACTGAACTTCTGGAGTGAGTTTGCTGCAAGTAAAGGGGCCAAATAATATCGCACTCCCCACTTTTCAGTTTGTTTGTTTTTTTAACAAAAGTTTGAAATATCCAATAAATTTTGTTTCAATTCACAATTGTGTCCCATTTGTTGTTGATTCTTCACAAAAAATTAAAATTTTAAATCTTTATGTTTGAAGCCTGAAATGTGGCAAAAGGTTGAAAAGTTCAAGGAGGCCAAATACTTTCGCAAGGCACTGTATATATGCAAAGATACTGACCATGTGCCTATGTACAACTCAGACAAATATGTGCACTCACACATACACACATGCATTATTTCAGCACCCAGCCTTCCTATAACTCCAATATATCATATAGTTTGAATACTGAATCCATTACTCCAAATTTGCTTAAAACAATCTAGAATTCCTCTAGGTACATAAGAAGCTTGATGCATCAGTAAATCTCTATTTACCAGTTGTGTTCAATTAGAGAGCACAGACTTTTTTTTAGAGGTTTCCAGTTCAGAACGGTAGACTTCCCTTTATGCCTTGTTGGAACTAACTCCACAACCAATCCCAGAACAAACATTTGTAAAACTAAGTCTGAAATTTAGAAATCTATGGACATCTGACCATAAACTGTGCACTACTGGTCACTCATATTCATGTGAAGCAGACAACCCCTACCTCTAGCACAACTGGTACAGATATTGGAGGCCAACCATTAAACCATTGCATTAGCTTTAATCTTACAGGCATCAAATACACTCTATGTAGACACTTAGGGCGACATGTATGAAACTTGCTGCCAGCCAATTCTGAATTGATATAGAGAAGTGTAGAATTCAACAATATGCATGAACCTGTCCTATGTGGGTTCATAAATCTGGCATGTGGTATGCCTTACATAGCATAGCATATATTTGCCACATATCATGGTTCATAGCACATCTTTGGCACAAAGCACATCTATGGCTCCTAACAAAGAATATCTTTGGCTCCTAGCACAGCATATTTTTGGTGCATAGCATATCTTTGTCACATATCATAGCATATCTTTGTTATATAGCATACCTCTGGCACATAGCACATCTTTGACACATTCAAAAGTGCCACATCTGGCGTAAATTTTGCCGTATGTCTGTTCATACATCTATAGAACAAGGCTACAACAATTTTTTTTGGTGCATGATACGTCAAAAAAATGGCATACATGTCGCCCTTAATCTGAATGAGTTGATCTCTCGAACTGAGAACAGTGGTCCTCCAGAAGGATCTCAATTCTTCTACCGCTTCCTTCCCCAAAACAGGAATGTCTCCCCTCCACTTCTCAAAGGATCTCACCCATGGTGCTGGTTGGTCAGACGTAATTGCCTTATAAACTAAGGAGACTGGCTTACATAGATTATCTCTCCTGGCCAGAGATTTTAAAGGGCCACATTTCAGCTGTATCCTCACTCCCCCTAACTACACCTCACACTCATGTCTGAATTCCAGATATTGAAAGAAGGCCTCTCTAGGCAGGTCATATTGAGAGCATATGTCAGTAAATGTCTAAAAAGCACCCTCAGAATATAGCTGAGTAAGGTACTTAATGCCTTTCTACAGCCAGAATTGCAAATTGATCAGTTCAACGAGCTTGGAGTTCCTCCACAAAGAGGGGTATAGGGACAATACTGACACACTTTAACTCTTTAGAGCTCTGTAGCCTTGTGTCCTGCTGTTTAAACCCCTTCATCATCAATGTCCTTCTAAGAGGCTCAGCTAGAAATTGCAAAATTGAAATGCCAATGACTGCTGAAGAACCACCCTTAGCCTAAACTGGAAGGCGAAGCCAAAGGCTGGGGGAAAAGCAGTTTCTGGAACAACAGCCAGAAGGTGATGGTTTTCCCAAAGAAATCAATGGAAATAAAGATAATTTGCATTTGCACATAAAGACCTGCAGAAAACATGCATATTTTGTAACATAATTTAAAAAAAACAATTTTCTGCTATCGTTTGGTGTGCATGTGTCCAAAGTTACTCTTCTACTAGCAGTCCACGTAAATCTTATTTATAAAAAAATGTCTGGTACCACCTTACTGTCTAGGCCATTTATTCTGATTTGACTGTTAAAATGAGAACCAAGTCGAGAGATTTGGTTGTCCATCGAATATGAGGGAGCCTTTGGCTTGTTGACAACCATTTACTTTACAGGCTGCCAAATAATTTAAGTCTGCAACCCAGCAAATTCACTTGTCACCCAAAGTTCAGAATAAAGCTATTATATTATTACACTTACTTGTATAAAGCCACAGACAGAATGCCAGAGGCCTGTGCTATAAGCATAACATAACAAGGCTTATCCTTTTTTTTTTCAATATTTTTTTATGGCAAATAGCCTTTTTATTATTATTATTATTATTATTATTATTATTATTATTTATTTTAAAGCGCCATTGATTCCAGGGCGCTGTACATTCGAGGGGGTTACATACAAATTACATAAGTCAAACGAGTACAGTGATAAGGGATTATGACAATTGGCACGACAGAGGAGAGAGAGGACCCTACCCGCGAGGGCTTACAATCTACAAGGAGGGGAAAGAGACAGGAGGTGAGGGGCAGACATGTCTGTGGAGAAGTAGTGACAAGTTTAGTGAAGGTTATAGGCAAGCCTGAAGAGATGGGTTTAGGTTTTTGCTTTTGAGCGGCGAGAGGGAAGAGAGCTGATGTTTGGGGGCAGTGATTTCCCCAAGGTGGGGGGGGAAAAGCCACGGGAGAAGTCTTGGAGAGGTTTTGTGTGAGGAGCTGATAAGGGGGAGAAAAAGAGGAAAGGCCCTGTGAGGAGCGGGGGGAAATGCGTGGGGGGGGAGATATTTGGAAGTAGGGCTAGAGTGTATGGGGGGAGAGGTCATGGGACCCTTGTGGTCGAAGTTGCTAGTTTAAATTAAATTCCGG
This sequence comes from Phyllomedusa bahiana, assembly GCA_025379985.1. Taxonomy (NCBI): domain Eukaryota; kingdom Metazoa; phylum Chordata; class Amphibia; order Anura; family Hylidae; genus Phyllomedusa; species Phyllomedusa bahiana. Next base: position 61,611 of record JAODAL010007040.1, read on the forward strand.
GGCAATGGAGCCAGTGAAGGGGAAATTGGCAGGGGGGGGAGAGGCAGAGGAGTACGAGGGAGAGAGGGGGTTTTAAGAGGGAGCAGAGTTAAGGGGGGTTGGGGGGGGGAGGAGGGGGGGGGGCTAGTGGGAGGCCACGGGAAAAAGGTTTTTGCGTAGTCTAGGCGGGGGATGAAAAGGGCATGGACGAGCTTTTTTGAGTGTATACCCGAGGAATGAGGGATGGGGAGAGATGTTTTTTTTCAGGTGGAGGTGGCAGGCAGAGGTGAGGGTTTTGGATTTTGGGGTTTTAAAAAGATAAAGCAGAGTCAAGGTTTTCCCCAAGGCAGGGACTGTGGGCCCGGGGGAAAGTGTGACCCGTTGACGTAATAGGGGGTTCAGTGGCGGGGGGGGGGGTAGGTTGGACGGTGGAAAGATGAGAGTTCGTTTTTTCCACTTTTTGTTTTGGGGGTGATGAGAAGAAGGGGGGGAAAATGGAAGGACAGACAGTCAGGGATGGGGGGGGAAAAAATAGAGAAGTGACACTGGGGGGGGGGAGATGAGAGTTGGGTTTTTGTAGCTACAGGTGGAATGAAAAGCCTTTTCTTTCATCCCAAAGCAGTCATATTTACTAAAAAATTTTACATCTGAGCCCCCACACCTTAGTGCCCAATCCAGTTAACCTCTGGCTCTGTGTTAGAATTTACGTTAATCACCAATATTTTCCTAAATCTCGTATATTTCAGAGGATGGGTCACCTCACCTAAATGTAATACAGTGCTGTCAAGTGATAAAGGGGCCAAATAGGGGGCACAGCAGCCTTGAATGAAAAAAGTCAACAGAAATTAAGGTTAGATTACATTTACCTTTTAAAGACAGCATTACATTATTTAAAAGAAAAAAAAATAGAATCTAAAAATGTATTGAAAAAAAAAGTTTACTAAATTTTAAATCGATATTTAAATTTTTTTCCAGGTCTTTCCCAAATCATCAAAGAAAACTGAGACCTAGTTAAACTTTGTTGGTTAACAAATAAGTGGTTTTAAGTCCTAGGAAACCATTAGATTGTAAGTGATATTTACGTCTTCCTGCATTAGTAAGTCAGACATGTTACTTGGTTCTTTGCCCAGAAAGTGTTATAGACCAAAATAAAATAATTTTTTTTTAAATGATGAAAGAAAGTGTGTTATTCAATTTCCTTGGAGTAAAAAATTTACATTTTTGTTGTTTTCCTAAAAAATCTGAACCAGCTCATGTTATATCATGTAGGGGGTTTTTTCCCTTTTGCATATAAAAACCAAAAATAATATGTACAGAATTCTAAAAGTACAAGCTCTATTTTATTTAGTGGTAGCCCAATTACCCGAACAAAAGATCACTCAAAACAACATTCTTTTAAACCTTTTTTCTATATTATATTGTGATTCCAATTTTTTTTTAAATGTTATACAAAAAAGTATTATTATTATTATTATTTACTTTTCTTATACAGCTGTACACTGCGTTACAACATAAGAATATTACAGCCCCGATGTGTATTACAGCCCCGATTCACGCAGTGCGGGCCTGGGCGCTGAAAATCCCGGGTCTGCACAAATCAAAAAGACGTCATGCGCAACGCCCCGCCCCCCCCTCTAATCGGGGGGGGGCCTTTAAAATTTAAAAACCTCCCTTTTTTTCCCTTTTTTTTCTTTCCCTTTTTCCCCCCTCTCAACCTCCCTCTCTCCCTCTCTCTCTATTAGTCTGGGATTTGGCAAATATAAAAAATTTCCCTAAAACCTAATTGACTTTAAAAAGGTTAAAGGGTTTTTTTTGGTTTCATGTGTGGAGGGGAAAAAATGATAGTGTCTTTTTATATAGGTATGTAAAAAATTTAAGCCCTTTAAACTTTTTCGTCCAATAATAAAAAGTTATGGCTGTGAGACTATGATGACATAAAAACACAATTTTTTGCAACAGCATTTTATTTGTCTAAAAGTAGTAAAACATAAAAATAAAAATTTTTTTTTTACCCAAAACCCCATGTAAGTTTTCTGTCTTTTATACCACACGGGAACGTTTTCAAAAATTTTAAAAACCCCAAAAAAAACAGTGGCCCCATTAAACGTGCACCCCTAGATAAATTATGTGAGGGAGTCGAATCTAAAATGTGGTGACTTCTGGAAATTTAAAATTTTGGTTTTGGGGGTTTTGGGAAATGGGACATGGCACTCACCAAAATCTCAATTCCAAAAGCCAAATTGCGTTCCTTCTCTTTTACACCGTGCCGTGCATTCCAACAGCGGTTTACACTCACATATAGGGCATTTCCGTAGTTGCAAAAAATTTAGTAAATAATTTTAGTGTGCATTTTTTCTAGGATTATTTGTGAAAATTAAATATTTTCAGCTAAAACCTGCATATTATTAGAAAACATTTTTTTTTCCATTTTCACAGCCTAATGCTACAAGAATTTGTGAAAACCTGTGAGGTCAATATACTAATTTCACACTTGTCTATATTCCATAAGGGATGTAGTATCCAAAATGTGGTCTTTTTAGGGGTACTCATTAAGTTTTAGCATCTTAGGGCATTCACAAACTTGAGATGGTACCTGAAAAAAAATCCTAAGACATACACCCAAAATCCCCCTACTTTGGGTTGAGAAATGTGACGGGGGTTTCATTTTGGGAATTTCCAAAATTGGAAGAACCTAGGGAATCAATATTAAGTTGTAACATCTGGTAACATCTACTGGATTAAATAATGGATTAAATTTGAAAATCTGCAAAAAACAAGGACATTTTGAAAGTTCCCCTACACTTTGCTTTAATTCCTGCGAAACACATAGAAGGTTAATAAAGATCCTAAATGCTATTTTGAATACTTTAAAGGGTTGTTGTGACAAAGCACAAGATTGTCACGTGGGGGCCCATATGTGACCCCTCCTAGGGCTGCGGTGGAATAAGTGGTAAAAGGTCTGCAACCTTAGGTTGCGACTTTGTTTATTTTTGCTCACTGCTTTAGAGTGTGGTATTCCCGGGTGGGTTTTTTTGGGAAAGTTTTACAGGGGGGAGACTGCCCCAATATCATTCCAGGATTTCCTTGGGTATAAAGCCGGAAATCAGGTGTGGGGGTTTGGGGTGGGGTACGATCCCAGCCTGGGGGGTTTGGGGGGAAGCTTGGTGGGGAATCTTATCAGGAAGCTGGACATCCCTCCTTATGTGCAGACCTGTATAGGAGCTGAACCTGTTTCTGTTTTAACCCTTTGATGCCGCAGAAGGTTTAAATTTTGTTTGCACCCTGCCTGAAGATAAGTTTTTTTCTTTTTTGGACTTCTTTAAATAAAAACCATTTAAGTTAATATCTTTGTTTTATCCCTGTGACAGAGCTGAACCCCCAAAAGGGTAATAAATTTTTTGTTGATATTTATGGGGGTATCAAAAATACGTCCCCTCAAAATGTTTTTAGAACTACCTGGGCCTTTAAAAAAAATCTGTGCTACAAATTGTCTTGAAAACGTGAAAAATTTTCAAGCCCCCTAAAGTTGTAAAAAAAATAAATAAAAGTAGTTTACAAAATGTCAGACATATGGTAGATGCTAATTCTGAACAGTTTTTTGTAGTATAATTATCTGCCTTACATACATACATTTTTGAACTTTAAAAAGGGCAAATTTTTCCCAAAATATTAATATTTTTCACAAATAAATGTGTCACAGGAAAAATTTATTTGAATCACATGGATAGATAATAGTATTAAAAAGATATTCCTACATAAAGTGACACACTAGATTTAAAAATAAGGCTCGTCAGGAAGGTCAAAACTGGCTCAGTCTGTAAAGGGTTACTATAATTTCGGCTGCACTCATAGATGAAATGTCTGCTCTAGCAAACACTGATTCAAAATTCTTAATTAATCTCTTAAAAGAAAAACATCGTATTGTTTAGATATGCTTTCGTTGCAAGTCTTTTATGTCTAAGGGTGAATTGCCATTGTCTGCCAAATGCCACTGTCATACTTGGAATGTTGGTCTTACATAATACAAATTTCAGGTTAAGGAGCTCTTCCAAAAATAAATATCTTATAGGAATAGTTGGACTTTGATATCTTTTTGAAGCTAAACAAGTACTCACATACTTGACACCTAATGAACAGAAACAGAGTTTTCCACAGCGGTTACATACCTGATCACGTGCAGGTGGGGATGTTGGTAAAAGAAAGCTGTTGATTGATTTACTCAGACTCAGCAGAACCCTTGAGCTAGGTTCACACGGCTTAACTGCGTGGCGTAATTTCGCCCCGCAATTACGCCGTGTGGCCGGGGGCGGGGCGGGAGCGGGGGAGTTAGCGGGCGCGGATTCGCGGAAGACAAATACGGCCCCCCCCCACCCCCCCCCCCCCCCCCCTGCTGCGGGTTACGCCGCTAGAAGTGACATGCAATTATCCCCGCCCGGCGGCTTCGCCCGGGCGGGTAGAGGGAAGTAATCCATAGTTCTCTATGAGAACTGTTAAATACCATAATGAATGGGCCGTTTTCGGCCCGTAATTGGCGCACTCCGGCGCGTAATTATGGACCGAAATACGGCCCATTTTAAGCCGTGTGAACATAGCCTTATAGTTACAACAGTCTTTAAAACCAAGCTTATTTACCCTATAATTGGTCTGCTGTTCAGCGCTATTTACAATGTATAAGTATAGCATAAAATAATAAGGGTGCTTTCACATGGAGAGTTTGTTGGTGCATTTTTGATGCATTTTTTTGCAGAAAGGCACATCAATAAATGCTGTACATTTCTGCACAAAAAACGCATTCAAAAATGCTTAAAAACACACTAAAAATGCACCAAAAAAGGTCAGTGTGAAAGCACCCTAAGGGTATGTTCACACAGTGTACAGTACGCACCACAGTACTCCGGGTGTTTTAGAAGTATGCGCTGGCCAGCTCTGTACCAGCTCCAATAGACATTCACTTTCTCCCGTGCTTAAGAGCAGGGAAGAAGTGACATGTCGCTTCTTTCTCCTGGCACGTAATACTTGTCAGGGAAAATGGCAGGTAATCATAGCTCTCAGTGAGAGCTATGGATTACCATATTCATGGTCCGTATTTTGGGCCACATATACGAAACGGTTTTGGTCTAAAACTCACTTTTTTCTATGGTTTTTATATATGAAAAAAGTGAGTTTTAGACCAAAACCGTTTCATGCATGTGGCCCTTTGTGAGTATTGCAGCGCAATTACTTCCCAAAATATGGACCACAAATATGCTGTGTGAACATTCCCTAGCAGTAGTAATGATAATAATAATAATAATATTAATTATAATAATAATAATAATAAATAATAATAATAATAATAATATCTAATGGTATTTTCTGATCTTTGAACGATAAACTAAGATAAATAAAATAAAAAGTTAAAAAAACCTAGATCAGTAAAAAAGAATAGATTAATAAAATAACCATGCCCCCACTCTTCAAGTCATTGCCGTAACTATAGCCTTAAAGAATTACTTAAAATTAATCAGTCAACAATATAACAAATCACATTGACCAGTTTTTGAAAAAAAAAAAAAAGTTTGAAAATTGCTAATTTTTATGTATGGTTATCAATAGAGATGGACGAATCGATTCTAACGAAGTGGAATTCGTTTAGAATTTCAGGAAAACTTTGGTTCTGCACGAAATAGAAGTTTGGGGTAATTTGCGGGAACGAAGTGTGTTTTGTAATGCTTAAACGGCCGCAAGCACAAGGCGTGACATGGGGAAGAGAACTCTGGGAGGAAGAAAGGAAGACCCTAAATGACATGTGCAGACATCAAGCCAATCAGAGACCCGCGGGCTTCTGTGACGTCACAGCACTATAAGTTCGGACGCCATGCTCGCTCCTCACACTGCTCTCGTTGTGCCGTGACGTAAGCGTCCATCTGCTGCAGCAGCAGTAGCAGAGTTCTCACGCAAAGGAAATTGCTTTTAACAGCAATTTGGGGTGGGGGGTGTCTCTGCTTTTATCAGAGACTACTCCTCTTCCATTAACATTTTTATTCAGTTTGTGGGGTATTGTAATTCAAGTCCAGAGTGGGTCTAATTCTGCCCCATATACATTTTAATTCCATCTGTTCATTTCTGGAGCGCATTGAATAACCAAGGGTTAATTAAGCCTGTTTGTGCTTTTATATTCAGTAAAATACACTGTGTTTTTCTATACCACACACAACAAAAAATGTTCTGGTCATTTCAGGAGCGCAATTTATATCCAAGGGTTAATTAAGCCTGTTTGTACTTTTATATTCAGTAAAATACATGCTGTTTTTCTATACCACATACAAGTACATTTTTCCTGGTCATTTGTGTAGCTCAATTTATATCCAAGGGTTAATGAAGCGAGTTTGTGCTTTTATATTCAGTAAAATACATGGAGTTTTTAAACGCCACATACGAGTACATTTTCCCTGGTCATTTCTGGAGTGCAATTTGTATCCAAGGATTAATGAAGCGTGTTTGTGCTTTTATATTCAGTAAAATACACAGTGTTTTTAAACGCCACATACAAGTACATTTTTCCTGGTCATTTGTGGAGCTTAATTTATTTTCAAGGGTTAATTAAGTGTGTTTGTGCTTTTATATTGAGTAAAATACACAGTGTTTTTAAACGTCACATACAAGTAAATTTTTCCTGGTTATTTCTCTAGCGCAATTTATATCCAAGGGTTAATTAAGCATGTTTGTACTTTTATATTCAGTAAAATATACGGTGTTTTTCTATACCACAGACGAGTAAATTATTTCTGGTCCTATCAGTAGCGCATTTTATATTCAAGGGTTACCCAAGACTGTTAGTGGGTTCATTTGGAGTCAAATACAGGGTGTGTATTTATCATATACTGATATCTTCATTAAACATAGTGTATAAATTTTTGAACAAACAGTATGTCAGACAGAGAGGTGACAAGCTCTTCACATGCGAGTGGCAGTGGCACAAACATTCCTGGAGCAGGCATAGGTCGCATCACAGTAAGAGGACGTTGCAGCCGGGTCACCTGGTGAGGCAAGAACTGCCAGTGTCATGTAGCGGCCGTGTTTTGATAACCAACCCAAGAGTTCTTGATTGGTTGAGTAGGTCATCAACTTAATCCCAGATGACATCTGACAACCCTAGCAAACAGTCGGTGGTAGAGATCGGCGAATTGATTCTAACGAAGTGGAATTTGTTTAGAATTTCAGGAAAACTTCGGTTCTGAACGAAGTCGAAGTTTGGGGTACTTTGGGTAAACGAAGTGTGCTTTTGATTGATAAAATGGCTGCGAGCACATGGCGTTACATGGGGCAAAGCACTCTGGGAGGAAGAAGGGCATAGCCTGCATGACATGTGCAGAGATAAAGCCAATCAGAGACCGGCGGGATTCTGTGACCTCACCACATATATAAGGGCCGGCGCGAAAGCTGGGAGCTCATACCGCTCTCACGTACTGATCAGGGAAGGTGCTGCCGCGGCGATAGTTGCTGAAGAATGATTTTTATAAAGCGATTTTTGTGGGGTGTCTCAGTTGTCTCAGAGACTGCTTCTCTTAATTTTATTTCTGAAATTTTTTAGGGTATTGGATCTGAAGTCCAGTGTGCGTCCACTGCTGCTGCATATACATTTTAATGCTATGTGCTCACACCACATTGAATATCCAAGGGGGGTCTAAGCCAGTTCCTGTTCTATTCATTTAAAGAAACAGCGTTTTTACAATACAAATACCACTTCAGTTTTGGCTTTCTCAATTCTTTTGCGCAATTTACATCCAGGGGTAATTAAGCGTTGTTCTTCTGCTGTGGTGACTCCCCAAAAAACCGTCTTTTTCAAACCCCCAAAAAAATTACAATTTTCCTGTACCATAAATTCACAAGCGAAGATTAATTACAACTTTTTCTCTTGTTGTGTAGCGTAGAAAACACACAATTGTAACACGCTACAAAGCTCGAAGTTTGTGGTTGCTCAATTGTTTGGCGCAATTTACATCCAGGGGTTAATTAATCATTGTTTTTCTGCTGTGGTGACAAAAATAAACCGTCTTTTTCACCGCCAAAAAATACAATTCTCCTGTACCATAATTCACAAGCAAAGGTTAATTACAATTTTTTCTCTTGTTGTGTAGCGTAGAAAACACGCAATTGTAACATGCTACAAAGCTAGTAATTTGTGGCTGTTCAATACTTTGCGCAATTTACATCCAGGGGGTTAATTAAGCGTTGTTCTGCTGCTGTGGTGACTCCAAGAAACGTCTTTTTCACCGCCAAAAAATAAAAATTTTCCTGTAGCTAATTCACAAGCAAAGGTTAATTACAATTTTTTCTCTTGTTCTGTAGCGTAGAAATCACTCCATTGTTACTTGCTTCTTAGCTCGATGTTTGTTGCTGCTCAATTCTTTTGCGCAACTTACATCCAGGGGTTAATTAAGCGTTGTTCTGCTGCTGTGGTGACTCCAAGAAACAGTCTTTTTCACCGCCAAAAAATACAATTTTCCTGTAGCCTAATTCACAAGCGAAGATTATTTACAACTTTTTCTCTTGTTGTGTAGCGTAGAAAACACGCCATTGTAACATGTACAAAGCTCGAAGTTTGTGGTTTTCTCAATTGTTTGGCGCAATTTATATCCAGGGGTTAATTAAGCGTTGTTTTTCTGCTGTGGTGACAAAAATAAACCATCTTTTTCACCGCCAAAAATTACAATTCTCCTGTAGCATAATTCACAAGCGAAGGTTAATTACAATTTTTTCTCTTGTGTGTAGCGTAGAAAACCCGCAATTGTAACACGTACAAAGCTAGTAGTTTGTGGTGCTCAATTCTTTTGCGCAACTTACATCCGGGGTTAATTTAAGCGTTGTTCTGTGCTGTGGTGACTCAAGAACTGTCTTTTTCACCGCCAAAAAATACAATTTTTTCCCGTAGCCTAATTCACAAGCAAAGGTTAATTAAAATTTTTTCTCTTGTGTAGCGTAGAAAACACGCAATTGTAACACACTACAAAGCTAGTAGTTTGTGGTTGCTCTATTCTTTTGAGCAATTTACATCCAGGGGTAAATTAAGCGTTGTTTTTGTGCTGTGGTGACAAAAATAAACCGTCTTTTTCGCCGCCAAAAATTACAATTTTCCAGTAGCATAATTCACAAGCAAAGGTTAATTACAATATTTTCTCTTGTTCTGTAGCATAGAAAACACGCAATTGTAACACGCTACAAAGCTAGTAGTTTGTGGCTGCTCAATTCTTTTGCGCAACTTACATCCAGGAGTTAATTAAGCGTTGTTCTGCTGCTGTAGTGACTCCAAGAAACCGTCTTTTTCACCGCCAAGAAATACAATTTTCCTGCAGCCTAATTCACAAGCAAAGGTTAATTACAATTTTTTCTCTTGTTGTGTAGCGTAGAAAACACGCAATTGTAACAGGTACAAAGCTAGTAGTTTGTGGCTGCTCAATTCTTTTGCGCAACTTATATCCAGGGGTTGATTAAGCGTTGTTCTGCTGCTGTGGTGACTTCAAGAAACTGTCTTTTTCACTGCCAAAAAATTAAATTTTCCTGTAGCCTTATTCACAAGCAAAGGTTAATTTCAATTTTTTCTCTTGTTGTGAGCTAGAAAACACGCAAAATTTTTACACGCTACAAAGTAGTAGTTTGTGGCTGCTCAATTCTTTGCGCAAATTACATCCAGGGTTAATTAAGCGTTGTTTTTCTGCTGTGGTGACTCCCAAAAAACCGTTTTTTCACCGCCAAAAAAAATAAAATTTTCCTGTAGCCTAATTCACAAGAGAAGGTTACTTACAATTTTTTCTCTTGTTGTGTAGCATAGAAAATCACAATTGTAACACACTACAAAGCTAGTAGTTTGTGGCTGCCTCAATTCTTTTGAGCCCAATTTACATCCAGGGGTAAATTAAGCGTATGTTTTTGTGCTGTGGTGACAAATATAAACCGTTTTTTCACCGCCAAAAATTAAATTTTCCGTAGCATAATTCACAAGCCCAAAAGGTTAATTACAATTTTTTCTCTTGTTGTGTAGCGTAGAAAACACGCCAATTGTAACACACTACAAAGCTACTTTTTGTTGTGGCTCAATTCTTTTGCGCAATTTACATCCAGGGGTTAATTAAGCGTGTTTTTCTGCTGTGGTGACTCCAAGAAACCCTTTTTTCACCGCCAGAAAATACAATTTTCCTGTAAACCTAATTCACAAGCGAAGGTTAATTACAATTTTTTTCTTGTTGTGTAGCGTAGAAATCACGCAATTGTAACACGTACAAAGCTATAGTTTGTGGCTGCTCAATTCTTTTGCGCAACTTACATCCAGGGGGTTATTTTAAGCACTGTTTTTCTGCTGTGGTGACAAAAAATAAACCTCTTTTTCCCCCCCCAAAAATTAAATTTTCCTGTCCATTTCACAGCAAAGGTTAATTACAATTTTTTTTCTTGTTTTTGTAGCGAAGAAAACACCATTGTACAGCTACAAAGTATAGTTTGTGGCTGCTCAATTTTTGAGCAATTTACAAACAGGGGTTTAATTAAGATTGTTTATTTGTGTGGTGACAAAAAATTAAACCTCTTTTTTCACCGCCAAAATTACAATTTTCCCGTAGCCTAATTCACAAGGGGGGCCCCCAAAAAAAAAAAAAAGGTTATTTTCAATTTTTTCTCTTGTTGTGTAGCGTAGAAACACGAATTGTAACAGGCTACAAAGCCCATAGTTTGTGGCTGCTCAATTCTTTTGCGCAATTTAAATCCAGGGGGTTAATTAAGCGTTGTTTTTCTGCTGTGGTGACAAAATAAACCGTCTTTTTCACCGCCAAATATTACAAAATTTTTCCCGTAGCATAATTCACAAGCAAAGGTTCATTACAATTTTTTCTCTTGTTGTGTAGCATAGAAAACACGCAATTGTAACACGCTACAAAGCTAGTAGCTTGTGGCTGCTCAATTCTTTTGCGCAACTTACATTCCGGGTAAAATAAGCGTTGTTTTTGTGCTGTGGTGACAAAAATAAACCGTCTTTTTCGCGCAAAATTTCAATTTACCAGTAGGCATAATTCACAAGCAAAGGTTCAATTATAATAATTTTCTCTTGTTCTGTAGCGTATGAAAACACGCCAATTGTAACACGCTACAAAGATAGTAGTTTGTGGCTGCTCAATTCTTTTGCGAATCTTACATCCAGGAGTAAAAATTAATCGTTGTTCTGCTGCTGTAGTGACTCCAAGAAACCGTCTTTTTCAACGCCAAGAAATTCAATTTTTCCTGCAGCCTAATTCACATGCAAGGTTAATTACAATTTTTTCTCTTGTTGTGTAGCGATAGAATACACGCAATTGTAATCAGGCTTCAAGCTAGTAGTTTGTGGATGCTCCAATCTCTTTGAGCAACTTATATAAAGGGTTGATTTAAGTCGTTGTTCTGTGCTGTGGTGACTTCAAGAAAATACTGGCTTTTTCACTGCCAAAAAATTAAATTTTCCTGTAGCCTTATTCACACAGGCAAGGTTAATTACATTTTTTCTCTTGTTGTGTAGCATAGAAAACACGCAATTGTACACGCTACAAAGCTTAGTAGTTTGTGGCTGACTCATTCTCTTGAGCAAATTACACCCAGGGGTTAATTAAGCGTTGTTTCTTCTGCTGTGGTGACTCAAGAAACGTCTTTTTCAACGCCAAAAAAATAAAATTTTCCTGTAGCCTAATTCACAAGGAAGGTTACTTACAATATGTCTCTTGTTGAGTTAGCGTAGATAACAACGCAATTGTAAACTTACTACAATGCTAGTAGTTTGTGCTGATCAATTCTTTGAGCACAATTTACATACAAGGGGTAAATTAAGCGTATGTTTTTGTGCTGTGGTGACAAATATAAACGTCTTTTCACACCGCCAAAAAAATACAATTTTCTGTAGCCTATTACACAAGCGGAAGGTAATTTCATTTTTTTCTTGTTGTTTAGAATAGTAAATGTTTTCACTCAATTTGTAACACGCTACAAGCTAGTAGTTTGTGGTGCTCAATTCTTTGCGCAACTTACTTCCAGGGGTTGATTAATCATGTTTTTTCTGCTTGGTGACAAAAAAACCGTCTTTTTCCCGACAAAAATTACAATTTTCCTGTACAATAAATCACAATCAAACGTAAATAACAATAATATCTATTGTTGTGTAGCGAAGAAACACGCAGATGTAACACGCTACAAAGTAGTAGTTTGTGGCTGCTACAAATCTTTTGAGCAATTATTTACATCCAGGGGTTAATTAAGCTGTTGTTTTTCTGCTGTTGTGGGGATGACAAAAAGTAAAACCATCTTGTTCACCGCCAAAAAATTACAATTTTTCTTGATAGCATTAATTCACAAGCAAAGGTAATTACAATTTTTTTCTCTTGTTGTGTAGCGTAGAAAAAACGCCAATTGTAACACGCTTACAAAGCTAGTTGTTTGTGGATGCTCAATTCTTTTGGCAGTTACATCCGGGGTTAATTAAGTGTTGTTTTTATGCTGTGGGGACAAAAATAAAACTGTCTTTTTCACCGCCAAATATTACAATTTTCCTGTAGATTAATTCATAGCAAAGATGATTACATTTTTTCTCTTTTTTGTGTAGCGTAGAAAACACGCAATTGGTAACACGCTACAAAGCTAGTAGTTTGTGGCTGCCTAATTCTTTTGCGCAATTTAATGCCAGGGGTTAATTAAGCGTTGTTTTTTGCTGTGGTGACTCCAAGGAAATCGTCTTTTACCACCAAAAATCAATTTTCCTGTAGCCTAATTCACAAGCAAAGGTTAATTACAATTTTTTTCTTTGTTGTGTAGCGTAGAAATCACGCAATTTGTAAACACGCTTACAAGGTAGTAGTTTGTGGCTGCTCAATTCTTTTGCGCAACTTACTTCCAGGGGTTAATTTGCACTGTTTTTTGCTGTGGTGACAAAAATAAACCGTCTTTTTCACCCGCCAAATATTACAATTTTCCTGTAGCATAATTCACAAGGAAAGATTAATTACAATTTTTTCTCTTTTTGTGTAGCGTAGAAAACACGCATTGTAAACCAGCTACAAAGCTAGTAGTTTGGGGCTGCTCAATTCTTTTGCGCAATTAAACCGGGGTTAATTAAGAGTTCGTTTTTTGCTGTGGTGACCCAAGTAATCGTCTTTTTCACGCATAAAATACAATTTTTCTGTAAGCCTAATTCACAAGCAAAGGTTAATAATCAATTTTTTCTCTTGTTGTGTAGCGTAGAAACTCGCTATTGTAAACACGCTACAATGGTAGTAGTTTTGTGTGTCAATTCTTTTGCGCAACTTACATCCACGGGGTTAATTAAGCACTGTTTTTCTGCAGTGGTGACAAAATAACCGTTTTTCACCGCCAAAAAATTACAATTTTCTTGTAGATAATTCACAAGCAAGGTTAATTACAATTTTTTCTCTTTGTTGTGTAGGGTGTATAAAACACGCACATTGTAACACGCTACAAAGTAGTAGTCTGTGGCTGCCCTCATTCTTTTTGCGCAATTTACATCCAGGGGTTGATAAAGCGCTGTTTTTCTGCTGTGGTGACAAACATAAACCGTCTTCCTTTTCACCGCCAAAAAATTACAATTTTCTTGTAGCATAATTCACAAGCAAAGGTTATTACAATTTTTTCTATGTTGTGTAGCGTAGATAACACGCAATTGTAACACGCTACCAAAGCTAGTAGTTTGTGGTGCTCAATTGTTTTGCGCAATGTACATCCAGTGGTTAATTATGCGTTGTTTTTCTGCTGTGTGCCTCAAGAAACCGTCTTTGTCACCGCTAAAAAATACAACTTTCCTGTAGCCTACTCACAAGCAAGGTTAATTACAATTTTTTCTTCTTTTCGTGTACGCGTAGAAAAACGCCATTGTAACAGGTACAAAGCTTTTAGTTTGTGCTGCTCATTTTTTTGCGCAATATACATAGGGGTTATTTAAGCGTTGTTTTTTCTGCTGTGGTGACAAAAATAAACAGTTCTTTTTCACCGCCAAAAATTTACAATTTTTTGTACATAATTCACAAGAAACGGTTAATTACAATTTTTTTCTCTTGTTGTGTAGCGAAGAAAACACGCAATTGTAACACGCTACAAAGCTAGTAGTTGTGGCTGCTCAATTCTTTTGAGCAATTTACATCCAAGGGGTTAATTAATGCGTAGTTTTTTCTGCTGTGGTGACAAAAATAAAAGTCTTTTTCACGCCAAAATTAAAAATTTTCTTGTAGCATTTAATTTCACAAGCAAAGGTAATTACAATTTTTCTCTTGTTGTGTAGCGTAGAATCATGCAATTGTAACACGCTACAATGTCTAGTAGTTTGTGCTGCTAAATCTTTTGCGCAATTTATTCCAGGCTTAATTAAAGCGTTGTTTTTCTGTGTGGGTGGACAAAAAAAATAAACGTCTTTTTACCGTCCAAAAATTACATTTTCCTGTAGCTAATTCACAAGCGAAGGGTAATTAAAAATTTTTCTATTGTTGTGTATCGTAGAAAACACGCAATTGTAAACAGATACAAAGCTAGTAGAAATTTGTGGCTGCTCAATACTTTGCGCAATTGTACATCCAGGGGTTAATTAAGCGTTGTTCTGCAGATTGTATCATTAAAAGAAACTTTGTTTTTCACGCCACAGAGGAAATTCTGTAGCATAAGTCATATCGAGGTTAATTAAGGACTGTTTGTGCTTTTTATTCAGTAAAATACACAGAGTTTTAAACGGCACTTACAGTAAATTTTTCCTGCCTTTTGTGGAGCGCAATTTTTATCCAAGGGATACCCAAGCTTCTTAGTGGTTAATTTGGAGTCATATATAGGGTGTTTATATCATATTACAGTTATCTTCAATCAAAACAGTGTTGTAATTTTAGTACAAACAGTATGGTCAGACAGAGAGGTGGCAGGCTCTTCACTGCGAGGTGGCAGAGGCACAAATCATTCCTGAGAGCAGGCACAGGTCGCAGCACAGCAATGGGACGTCGCAGAGGGGGTCACTAGGTGAGGCCACAAACTTGCCGCTGTCATTTAGTGGCGTGTGTTGTTCAGCACCCACTGGTTCTTGATTGTTGTCTAGGTCATCCACTTCCTTCAGATGAAATCTGACAACCCAGCCAAGAGTCGGTTTGAACTCATACAAAAATCCTTAGTTGGCATGGCCCGGGAGGCGGGGTCAGGCGGCCCTCAACTGTCCTTTAACCCGCTCTGTCCATCCGATTACCACAGCCAGAGATCTACTATGTGTCTGGGCTCAGCGCCATATATAACGATGAATGAACAATTTGAGGAGGGCATGAGCAGCTACTTGGGCATCGGAAGAAATAGGACCATTATCCCCTGCTTCTGTTGCAGTAGGCGGCAAAGTATAGATGGGAGAGTGGCATGGGAGGTCATGTTGTGAGGGCTCAGCCTCTGCATACCAGGACCGGTGATGAGGACGCAGTTACGATGATAAACACAAATTGATGATGAGTAGCCGACCGCACTTGGGAGCGGGTGAGGCAACGGCTTCATCACGTCAGGTGAAGAGGGGGTCAGCTTGCGCGTCAGGCAGCTGGCGCAGGCCAGAAGTGGGTCGTGTGGCCGTGAGTTCATAGGATAGCTGCAGTGTGAGGTGGGAGCCAAGCGGCCACAGGGATAAAAAACCGCTTAGCAGTCCATGAAAGTAGAGGACAGGGGCTCAGCGAGGCAGCGGCGGCCAGTAGTCACCTCAGTGCGGAGCGTTGGCGGTAAAATCCGATACTCGGCGGAGTGGCAGTTCTTGCTAAGGACACGGAGGTGCGAATTTGGGTATATGTGGAATCTGTAAGCAGTAAGGGAAGCGGGGCCAGGGAGCTAACGTTGGCACCACGGCCCCTGCATCAACACATGTCAGCATCATCAATCCGGTGGCCTGGAGTAACGTGGCTCAGATGTGGTGGTCCATCCTGCCGCCGCAGAACGCAGCAGCAGCGGCCCAGTGGGGTCACGTTGCCATTGCCAGCCAGTCAAGGCTCCACCACCTCTGCAGAAGGGAGCTGTTTCTCTTTGAAATATCTCCCGGTCAGATGCTCCTGCTCCTCGCTACTCATGCGCCGCAGTCGTTCAGCGAGTCGATTGCAAAGAGAACATCAGTATGCAGTCCACCATTATAAGTGGCAGAAGCTGATGTACTCCTGTCCAAGTTGTTGTGATGCAGTCCCCCCTTGCCAAATGGTGGACTCTGCTACGTTCAGAAAACCTAATGGCTTGTGCCGAGCGAGATGGAGAGTTCCAAGCCGTAATTTCTTGGTCAAAAGGCAGTACCAGCACTCATATATTTGTAGAACTGAAGGTGGGCCAGTCCTTGAGCTTATCGGGTTGCTCATAGGTGCCAAGCAGCGCGGACGTCTGGAGCTGTAAACTACGGTCAGGGCCTGTACATGTCCTTTAGCCCACTGGGTTGAATGTGCTCGGCCCAGGCACCACCAATCAACGTGGACAGGAGAGCCGCTTTCTCCCCACGTTGTCAAACTGCAGCTCCTGCGCCTATGTCCGACTCCTCCTCCTTCCACCACACCACCATCTCAGCCCTCCACAAGTTACTGCCTTCCATCTATACCACATGTGTAGGGCACGCGGTGTCACGCAGTCTCTACACAGGCTTGCCTCGGCGAACGAAGTCCACAGGGGAGGAACTGCTCGCCGTCTTGCAGCAAGAAATCGATGTGTGGCTTTCTCGCGCAACTGCACATCGGAACCATGGCTGGACGGACAATGGGAGGAACATGGTGTTCGCGCTGCACGAGGAGGATTGCTCCATGCGGCCCTGCATGGCGCACGTGTTCATCTGGTTGTGGGAAAAGGTTCCTGGAGTCTTCCACGATTTCAGGGGGGAAAAAAGATCTGAAGGCCAGTAAACTGTGCATGCAATTCTCCCATTCCTACAAGGCCAGGAACACCCTCCTCGAGTTGCAGCGGCTGTACGGCCTCCCCAACCACTCCTGATTGCGATGTTTTCCACCCGTTGGAATTCCAGCTGCACATGTTGGACGGGACTGTATGAACAGAGAACGGCCATTACGAATTTTTTGATGATACAGGCGGATTAGGAGTCCGGGATGGGGACTGAAATTGAGGAGGAGGAGGAGAGAGGACATTGGAGCAAGGAAGCATTGTCTGGTGAAATGAGTGGATTTCTACCAGGTGACAAGAGAGGAGGAGCAGGAGCAGTGGAGGAGGTAGTTGGAGATGAGAAAGACGAGGCAGATGACCCGCAAGCATCGTGGCAGTATACAGTGGAGATGGAGGCAGGGAGCCCCCGGAGTCCACTTCGTGCAGATGGCCCGCAGCATGCAGATTTGCCTGGCAGTGACAGCCGAATAGGTCAGCATCCGGCAGAGGGATGTCTTCTGGCTCTCCACCTATTGGACCCCGATACCAGTCCAAATGGGAGCCTTTTTCCCAGCTATTAGAGAGGCGAGGACAAAAACTCAATATACGATAGGGAAATCCTCGTAGTCAGTTGGCCGCTGCCTATGTGCGGCATCGTTCATCCTAATGACAGGTCTGACTGGGGGGTTTTCAGCGCTCAGTACTAATGCCACGGCCCCCTGCTGCGGGGGAAGGTGGGGGGGGGTTGGAGCAGTACGCTCCATAAGCAGCTACCTAAGTCTGGAGTCACTGAGTGCGCTTCCTCACCAGCATAGTGAGGCAGGGCAGTCGACAGCAGCAGCAGCACGGTACTGGGTGCAGACTAACCAACAGGTGTGGCCTACTTGGAAAGCACTCTGGCCACCCCATGTAGAATATCGGCTGGACTACTGGGCAGCCAAACTGGATGTGTGGCGCAACTTGCCGAGTTTGCTGTGGAGAAGCTGTCATACCCGACCAGTAGTGTGGCATCAGGAGCGGGTGTTCAGAGCGGCGGGGGCCATCGTTACCTAAGGACAGAGAATCCGATTGACCAGGGAAATGTGGAACGGACTGACATTTGTCAACGATGAATCAGTTGTGGATTCGGCCAGGATTTCACTCACCAATGCATTAGGGTTCAGACTACATCAGCCATGACGCCTCACACCAAACTGTGAGAAATAAGTATGGTTCAAACTACCTGCTCAGCCACTATTCTGATGCCGCCACCCACCTGATGCCAAACATCTGCTGACAGTTTCTCATCTGCCAACAACCTTTTACCATGGGACTGTATTGCCACCCACCACACTCTTTATTGTGCCACTGTCTGACCTCATGCTGCTGCTGTGGCTGCTGCCGTGACCTCCACACTGTGTCATTGTGCCACTCTCTGACCTCAGGCTGTTGCTCCTGCCGCCGTCACCTCTGTCATTGTGCCACTCTGTGGCCTACTCCAGTTTTTGCCACCTCCAGAATGTCATTGTGCCACTGTCTGACCTCATGCTGCTGCTGTGGCTGCTGCCGTGACCTCCACACTGTGTCATTGTCCCACTCTGTGGCCTACTCCTGTTTTTGCCACCTCCAGAATGTCATTGTGCCACTATCTGACCTCATGCTGCTGCTGTGGCTGCTGCAATGACCTCCACACTGTGTCATTGTCCCACTCTGTGGCCTACTCCTGTTTTTACCACTTCCAGAATATAATTGTGCCACTGTCTGACCTCATGCTGCTGCTGTGGCTGCTGCCGTGACCTACACACTGTGTCATTGTCCCACTCTGTGGCCTACTCCTGTTTTTGCCACCTCCAGAATGTCATTGTGCCACTGTCTGATCTCATGCTGCTGCTGTGGCTGCTGCCGTGACCTACACACTCTGTCATTGCGCCTCTCTGTGGCTTATTCCTGTTTTTGCCACCTCCAGAATTTCATTGTGCCACTGTCTGACCTCATGCTGCTGCCGCCGTCACCTCCACTCTCTGTCATTGTGCCACTCTGTGGCCTACTCCAGTTTTTGCCACCTCCAGAATGTTATTTTTCCACTTTCTGTCCTCATGCTGCTGCCGCCGTCACCTCCACTCTCTGTCATTGTGCCACTCAGTGGCCTACTACTGTTTTGCCACCTCCAGAATGTCATTGTGCCACTGTCTGACCTCCTGCTGCTGCTACCGTGACCTACACACTGTGTCATTGTTCCACTGTCTGACCTCATGCTGCTGCTGTGGCTGCTGCCGTGACCTATACACTGTGTCATTGTCCCACTCTGTGGCCTACTCCTGTTTTTGCCACCTCCAGAATGTCATTGTGCCACTGTCTGACCTCATGCTGCTGCTGCCGTGACCTGCACACTGTGTCATTGTGCCACTGTCTGACCTCATGCTGCTGCTGTGGCTGCTGCCGTGACCTACACACTCTGTCATTGTGCCACTCTGTGGCCTATTCCTGTTTTTGCCACCTCCAGAATGTCATTGTGCCACTGTCTGACCTCATGCTGCTGCTGTAGCTGCTGCCGTGACCTCCACACTGTGTCATTGTCCCACTCTGTGGCCTACTCCTGTTTTTGCCACCTCCAGAATGTCATTATGCCACTGTCTGACCTCATGCTGCTGCTGTGGCTGCTGCAATGACCTCCACACTGTGTCATTGTCCCACCCTGTGGCCTACTCCTGTTTTTACCACTTCCAGAATATAATTGTGCCACTGTCTGACCTCATGCTGCTGCTGTGGCTGCTGCCGTGACCTCCACACTGTGTCATTGTCCCACTCTGTGGCCTACTCCTGTTCTTGCCACCTCCAGAATGTCATTGTGCCACTGTCTGACCTCATGCTGCTGCTGTGGCTGCTGCCGTGACCTACACACTCTGTCATTGTGCCACTCTGTGGCCTATTCCTGTTTTTACCACCTCCAGAATGTCATTGTGCCACTGTCTGACCTCATGCTGCTGCCGCCGTCACCTCCACTCTCTGTCATTGTGCCACTCTGTGGCCTACTCCAGTTTTTGCCACCTCCAGAATGTCATTGTGCCACTGTCTGTCCTCATGCTGCTGCCGCCGTCACCTCCACTCTCTGTCATTGTGCCACTCAGTGGTCTACTACTGTTTTGCCACCTCCAGAATGTCATTGTGCCACTGTCTGACCTCATGCTGCTGCTGCCGTGACCTACACACTGTGTCATTGTGCCACTGTAATACCTCATGCTGCTGCTGTGGCTGATGCCGTGACCTACACACTGTGTCATTGTGCCACTGTCTGATTTCATGCTGCTGCTGTGGCTGCTGCCGTGACCTACACACTGTGTCATTGTGCCACTGTTTGACCTCATGCTGCTGCTGTGGCTGCTGCCGTGACCTACACACTGTGTCATTGTGCCACTGTCTGACCTCATGCTGCTGCTGTGGCTGCTGCCGTGACCTACACACTGTCATTGTGCCACTCTCTGACCTCATGCTGCTGCTGTGGCTGAACCGTGACCTACACACTCTGTCATTGTGCCACTGTCTGATCTCATGCTGCTGCTGTGGCTGCTGCCGTGACCTACACACTGTCATTGTGCCACTCTCTGACCTCATGCTGCTGCTGTGGCTGAACCGTAACCTCCACACTGTGTCATTGTGCCACTCTGTGGCCTACTCCTGTTTTTGCCACCTCCAGAATATCATTGTGCCACTGTCTGACCTCATGCTGCTGTGGCTGCCGCCGTCACCTCCACACTCTGTCACTGATGTTGCCACCTGAGCCCTCAGCTTGTTTTTTTCCAGCTGTCACTGCCATGACTTTATCAGGCTACATTCCCCCTTCAGTTTTTTGGTCAGTTTTGCCCTCTTAAGTGCCCAGGGAATTTTATCGTGAAGCGATTCTAAGAGCGGCGGCAGTCATCTGCGTGTCATACTAAAACACAACATTGTATGAAGACAAAACCAAGCTCCCTTTGCATATTTAAGCATGGCACAACGATCTACAGCACCCTGCAGGGTCTGTGCAGCCTGGAAATAGCTGTTTTTTTAATGTGATTCATCCCAAAGTAATTCGAAACGAAGTTATTTTTTGCCGAGAAATTTGGCGAAGTGAAGGAAACGAATTTCGGGAAATTCACCCATCTCTAGTCCGTGGGTTCGTCAGATAAAACTCTTCAGCCCGCCTCTGTCCCGTTCGGCCCCCTCACCAGAAAAAACTGTATGTGGTTTGGCCAGGCCACATAAGGAGGACAACCCAATTTAGGACAGACAGCAGCTTTTGGCAACGAAGGGGGGGGGGGGGGGGCAGACTCCCTTTCTTCTTGCAGTTTTGATGGGAGAGTAGCATGGGAGGTTTTTTGGCGGCTCAGCCTCGCTCCAAGACCGTTGAGGGGGACAGCTGTGACAACAAACCCCATGAAGAAAAGGTGGGTTTTTAAATCCTTTCGAGTTACACCAATTTTTTAAATTGCAGGTATGGAACTTGAATGAAGGCCCATAACGACGGGGAAAATTTTTTTGCTGTCTTTTTTTACTTCTGTGCATTTTTGTGGAAATTCAGTAAAAAAACTGTAAGGGAAAAGAAAAAAAAAAGAACAAAAGCAAATGCTGAAAAAAAGGCTTTGGATAAACTTTTAGTATGAAGAATGTGAATGTAAGCCACTGTTCACCGTTACCGGTGAAAAAATTACACCCAAAGTTTTTAAATTTGGTTTAAAGACTGAAAGGTTGATAAAATTCATTTGTTCTGAACAGAAAACAGGTAATAAAGGAAAAGTTTGCGATTGATCGGGTGCCCCAGTTTTTGAAAGCTGGGGAAAATTCTTTGCTGCTTTTTGTGTGGAAAAGGCTCCTCCCAAACCCCCTCCAAGACTAAAAAATAATAATAAAATCTTTAGAGCCTATGAAAAAGCGTTTTCTTCACCTGTTGTCATACCGGTCCCTCCTCTTGCCTCTGCCCCTTGCCCACGAACCATTGCAGCCTGTCTGCCCTTACCCCCCTGCCCCCGACCCGGTTCCCTTAGTTTTGTCCCACATTTCCCCTTGGCTGCACCCGCAAGCAAGCCCTCAGGGGGTAGCGCCTGGTAGAACCCCGCCGCAGCAAGTCCACCCCACTTTGCGGGGGGCTATGGTGAAAGCGGGGGCCCTACTTAGAGCCGCTCCCTGGCGTGTTTTTTTCCCATCGCTTGCGGTTGCCCGGGATCCACAAACGTTTTGTCCATGAAAAACAGGCAGCAGGGGAAATGACGTTTTTCATCCCGTATTTTGGCGATGAAAAAACCCGGTCCGCATGAAAGGCCTGAGCAAAGGGCAGTACCGCTGAGCTGAGGGCCCCAATATTAAAATTACACAGGGGTGTACCCCTGTCGCTTTTAAATCATTAATTTCCTTTTTCTGTTCATGAGTATTCCCAAATTGGAGGTGGAATTCCAACGTTTGGGAAAAGTCACATTCAGCCTATGTTGGGGGGAACCCGGGTTCGCTGGTTAAGGAGGGTGGCTTGGGGGTGTAAGAAGGTGAAATGCTGCAAAGTTTTCTGGCCATTTTTAAAATGTCTTGCAGGGGGTAAGATTGACAATCAGATTGAAAAGTAGCCATGCAGGGAGCATGCTCAGCCCTCCTCCTAGCAGCACGAACACCTGTTCTTTCCAACGTCTGTCAAATGGTTCTATTTTTAGTTGTCGCGGGAAAACCCCAAATCAAGCATCTTGCATGAACGGAGATTTCCCCCGTTGTGATTTGTTCGCCCACTTGGACATCAAAAAACGTTAAGGCCTTTCTCTGTTCATCAGTTTCCCCCCGTTTATAAATTTCCCCCTGTTAAAATATTTATTCTGTTTATAAATTTTTCCCCCCGTTATAGTTCCCCACTTCCGTTACCCACCTTTTTGCTAATTACCGACCCGAATCTCCCCCACCTCCTGCCCCGTTGGCCTGACATTTGAATACAAATTTCATCTTAAATTCGGGACCCCCCTGCGCCTCGGTTGCCACCGCAAGCTAGTCGGCCAGGGGTACGACCTGGTAGGATTTTCCCGCCAGAAAGTCCAAACTTGCTTGGGCGGGGTTGGGAAAACGGGACTTTCTTAGACCCCCTTGTGCTGGTCCAGAGGGCCTCCCTTTTCGTTACAATGGCAAATAATGCCAAGTTCCCGGCCGTTCTTTGAAGGTGCGAGTCCACCACGAAAAGTGAGGGGCTGCAATACCCAACTTGGCAGGAGCATGGTCGTTCTGCACTTTGGGATGGCTGATGCATACTGCTGTCTGTTGGCATCGTCCGGTGAACGACTGCTGGAAAAGGTGCGAGGAGCGGGGTATCTGGGCTGGTAGTGAGTAAAAAACAGGGGGTTGTCTTCGCGAGGTGGGGGAAACTTGATGCGAAAAGGGAGGCGTGCCAGGGGTTGCTGTCGGGACAGTTGGACCCCCCATCTATAACCCGTATGGTGTCACTGCATGATGTTGACCAGGGGGGTGGTCCAAGTTTGGCCTTGGGCACGTTTACTTTCGCCCACAGTTTCATAAGTTATTTTCGCCTCCTTGGTGTTTCCCTCAAAAATCTGGCACACCCCCCGGGGTAGGTGGCTTTTTCCACCAAAACTCCTACTGATGTTACCGCCATGACCCCGGTGACCCTTGTGCCTACTTTCGGGGGCCTCAAAGTGGGTTGTCTAAATTGTGGCCTTTTTCCCCAAACCTCGCAAAGCTGCCACCCTGCTGACTCCCGGCCACACTACCGACTTACGGGCTGCGCCACTGCCTGACACGCAAACTGCCGCTCTCTTCTCCCAATGATAATGATGAAGGCCTTGTACACTATTGATCTGGGTCAGCTCATAGCATCACTTGGCTTTCAAAACCACCAGTATGCTGATGACACCCAACTTTACATCTCCGGCCCAGACATTAATTTTCTACTATCCAAGATCCCAGATTGTCTGTCGTCCAAATCCTCCTTCTCCTCCCGTCTCCTAAAACTTAATGTAGAGAAAATGGGTAGTCGAGGGTAGGCGACCGTGTTGGGTGCCACTTCATCCCAGGGAGAAAGGGGGGCACAAGGAGGCATGGAGTGGGCTAAATTTCCCATTTGGGGGGTCCTTTATGCCTTGTTTAACTAAGGCACCTTACCTTGTCCCAGCCTTGCGTGCTTCACCCTGCTCCCAAGTGCGATCGGCTACAGAAATTAGTGTTTGCCTGTCACCGCCGTCCACCTCAACAGTGTCGCTGTACAAAGCCTGACCACTCACAATATAACCCCCATTGCAACTCTCCTCATCACTATTTGCCCGCTTCTGCAAGAAGCAGCAGATGTCTTCCCCACCTCTTTGCTGCCCACTGTCCTCAAATATTTTGTCCTCACTGTATAGTGGCGCAGAGGAAACTGCACATAGTAGTTCTCTGGCTGTGGGAAGCAAACAGGACAGAGGCGGATTGAGGACAGGTGAGAGCCCCTCACCTGCTCCCGGGCCATGTCAACTAGGGGTTGTGTGTGACAAACCCATTGACTCTTGGCTGGGTTTGTCAGATGTCACCTGGGAGAAAGTGTATGACCTAGTGTGTGGTCAACACAT
Organism: Phyllomedusa bahiana; assembly: GCA_025379985.1. Classification (NCBI taxonomy): domain Eukaryota; kingdom Metazoa; phylum Chordata; class Amphibia; order Anura; family Hylidae; genus Phyllomedusa; species Phyllomedusa bahiana. The sequence goes on from JAODAL010007040.1 coordinate 85,985, forward strand.
GGCCGGTAGATGACACCGGATGCTGTGGCCTCGCAGGGTGACTCCTGCTGTGATGTCCCCTTACTGGGCTGTGATCTGTGGCAGCTCCAGGAACCTACTATTGTGTTCTTTGACGCTATGGTAGGACCTTAGCCCTCAGCTCGTTTCTTTCCAGCTGGCGCTGATGTTGCCTTGTCAGGCTGCGTTCCCACTTCAGTTATTTGGTCAGTTTTGCCCAGGTAAGTGCCGAGGAAATTTTAGAGTGAAGCAATTCTAAGAGCGGCGGCTGTCATGTGCGTGTCATATTAAAACACAGCATTGTGTGAAGACCAAACCATGCTCCCTATACATATTTAAGCATGGCACAATATTCTACAACACCCTAAAGACTCTCTGCAGCCAGGAAACAGCTGTTTTTTAACGAGATTCATTGCAAATATATTCCGGTTGAAACAAATTTTGTCGGAAAATTCGGCGAACTCGGCGAATCGAATTTTTGAGAAATTCACCCTTCTCTAGTTATCACACATCTGATTTAAAAAAAAAATAAAAATGTTTAGAGGTAAAGTGAGTGGCTTAGAATTAGAATGAAGCTTTCTGGAACCTTTTAGCATCCATATTCCATAATTTTAGGGAACACAACTTTCTTAGAATTTCATTCACATACCAACAAAGTAATAGGGAGTTAACAATACAGGCAGTTGTCATTAATCCAGATAAGTAGCAATACTATCGGTTTGTAGAACATATTTTGAACAAGGATACAAGTAGTGGTCATCATTTAAAAAGAATATTGATATTTATCCAGGAAAATGCTTTATTATGTGTTATGAACTCCATCCCTCTGCTGGCTAGAAAAAACTTGCTGGAGGGGCGAAGCCTGAACCTCGATATAGCCAGATGCATTCTAGGTTAGCTCATCTGGAAACTCCTCAATCCAGCTCTAATAAACCTGAGACACCTGCCATCCATTCTCCAGTTGCCCAAATATTGATGCAGAAACACACCAGAGACATTTGGAGACCTTTCATGGTATGGTAGAGTCAGTATTAAGCACTCTACAAGTCTTTGAAGTTGGGGCCTGCAGCACCTGGAAGCCTCAGCTCTGCCAGGCGCCATCTTAACATCTCTATGGATCCAGCATCCAACTGTTAACTACAGCCATGACTCCTCACTGTGCACCACTATCTACTACATACAGGAGTCTCCTGATTGATCCACAAGCTGACAACCCCGGGTCTGGTGAGTTTGACTGAGCGTTTCTTGCTGTATGCTTCCAGAGAGTGTAGACCCGACCTCCTGACACCTTCTGAGAGTAGGCGCCAAAGCCGGAGGAGAACTCCATGCCTTCTTAGCTAATTATATACAGCTAGTGATGAGCGATTGTGTCAACTATCGTTATCGATTCGATAGTCGATATCGGAAATTATCATGAAGATTTCCGATAGTCGATAACAGATTATCACCGGTGACCATTAAAGTCTATGGGAGAGGACAAGCACCTTCATTCTTACACCCAAACAGGGCTGGAGAAGCTGGAATTAACATCCACAACAGTAAACTGGATACATGCTACATCTTAGGCAACACAATTAGGCAACAAGAGTCACAGAAAAAAAGTCACAGACTATTCACTCTCCCTTAAACCTGCATGACCCACAAATTAAAAAGTGCCAGAAGGCAGTATTATTTGAACCATCATTTTACTTGAACTGGACATTGACTATACCTGTCCTGGGCCACAGCATGAGCCCCAAACCTGCATGACCCCCAGATAAAAAAGGGCTGGAAAAATGAGTCTTTCAACCATCATTTTACTTGAACTGGACATTGACTATCCCTGTCCTGGGCCACCGCATGAGCCCCAAACCTGCATGACCCCCAGATTTAAAAAGTGCCGGAAAAGGGAGTCTTTCAACCATTTTAGTTGAACAGGACATTGACTATACCTGTCCTGGACCGCAATATGACCATTTAACCTGTCTGACCCACAGATTAAAAAGTGCCGGAAAAAGGAGTATTTCAACCACCATTTTAGTTGAACTGGACATTGACTATACCTGTCCTGGGCCACAGCATGAGCCCCAAACCTGCATGATCCCCAGATTAAAAAAGTGCCGGAAAAAGGAGTCTTTGAACCACCATTTTAGTTACACTGTACATTGACTATAACTGTCCTGGACCGCAGCTTGACCCTCAAACCTGCATGACCCACAAATTAAAAAGTGCCGGAAGAAAGTAGTATTTGAAGCAGTATTTTAGTGAAATGGACATTGACTATCCATATCCTGTAATGCAGCATGACCCAAAAAACCCGCACAGGTGCCCTTATGGACCATCAGCAAAAAATATTGCAATAAGAAATAAACTATATTAAAAACAACTTGTTTTCCAATATTGCTGCTGCTAGAGCTACTTGCCATTTTTCTGGTGACATTGTTCCACGGTGACATTAGAATGTCAAGCAAACGACACAGATGTCCACAGTAGGTCAACGAGGCATGTCTGAAAATCCTGCATTCTACTGTCAAGTGGGTTGAAGGAAATTACTGATCAAGGCGGGTGAGGCTGTAAACATGGATCACGCAGGTTCAGCTAGCAAGGCCGGAGTGGCCGTGACTGGGAGGATGAGGAGGTAAGACTGCTGGATGCAGGTTGCATTAACCATTGAAGAACAGATTGGCAACGCTGTTCGTTACTGAGATTCACAGGGCACCAACTCAGCGATGACGGGCCTGACGGTCCTGCAACCGACGATCCGCTGGCTTGCGTGTTGTCGCCAGCTCTGGAAGGAGCACCTTCTCTCGTACCTCTACCTCCATGTCCTACATCCCTCTTTGCTTGCTTACCACCTGCATTTCGCTCCATGTTAAGAAAGATAAAAATTAAAAAAAGTTATGGAAGAGTTTTTGACAGTCTCTTATTGAAAGACGGCAAATCACAGCTATACTTAAATCCCTCTAATTTCCTACAGCAACTAGAATTAGAAACAGAATTGTTTCTAGCGAATACCTGTGAAATGCAGTCTGGTGGAAGAACCGTAAGACAAAATCAACAGTGTTCTTCCTTCAGTCCCAGGAATTTACAACTGCCCAGTAGGAATAGGAATTGATAGTTTTCAACAAACTATCATACAAGTGCGCTATCTGCCCCAAACTGAGATTCACTGAGCGCAATAAAACTATTCAAAAGTTACACGGATGAGAAATTGCGTTTTTTTGAAGCAATGACACATGAGAACAGTTAGTAGAAATTTTCTGTATCCTAATTTAAGAACAAGGTGGCTCTTTGTACAAAACTGGGCCCCAAAAGTGCAATACAGCTATTTAAAAGTTATATGGATAACAACAGGTGGTTTTTGCACCAATGAAATACACCAACAGTTACTACAAAATTTCTGTATCCTAATTTAAGTACGAGGTGGCTCTTTGGAAAAAACTGGGCTGCACTAAAGTGAAATTTACAGCTTTTTAAAAAGTTATACAGATAAGAAAAGGTGGTTTTTGCACCAATAAAATACACCAACATTTACTAGAAAATTTCTGTATACAAATTTAAGTACAAGGTGGCTCTTGAACAAAACTGGGCTGCATTAAAGTGAAATACAGATATTTAAAATTTTAAAAGGATAGAAAATGGGGTTTTTCTGCACCAATAAAATACATCAACAGTTACTAGAAAATTTCTGTATCCTAATTTCAGTACAAGGGGGCTCTTTGAACAAAACTAGGCTGCACCAAAGTGAAATACAGCTATTTAAAAGTTATACGAATAAGAAAATGTGGTTTCTGCACCAATGAAATACACCAACAGTTACTAGAAAATTTCTGTATTCCAATTTAAGTACAAGGTGGCTCTTTGAACAAAACTGGGCTGCACTAAACTGAAATACAGGTATTTAAAATTTATAAGGATAAGAAAAGGTGGGTTTTGCACCAATGAAATACACCAACAGTTACTAGAACATTTCTGTATCCTAATTTAAATACAAGGTGGCTCTTTGAACAAAACTGGCCTGCACCTAAGTGAAATACAGCTATTTAAAAGTTATATGGATAAGAAAAGGTGGTTTTTGCACCAATGAAATATACCAACAGTTACTAGAAAATTTCTGTATCCTAATGTAAGTACAAGGTGGCTCTTTGAACAAAATTGGGCTGCACCAAAGTGAAATACAGCTATTTGAAAGTTATACGGATAAGAAAATGTGGTTCTGCACCAATGAAATACACCAGTAGTTACTAGAAAATTTCTGTATTCAAATGTAAGTACAAGGTGGCTCTTTGAAAAAAACTGGGATGCACAAAATAAAAGGTACAATTTCACCTCAGGTGCGAGGTTTGCTGGCCAAAAACTGGTAAAAAAATGCCATTTCAATGCAGGTTCAAAGCAGAGTCTGGGCTGCACAATATATTCCCTCCTTTCCAAAGCCAGCCTGTCTTTATGTCCGTCCCCCACCTCCTCCCCCACCCCGAGGCTGTACAGCGCTTGATTCTTCTTTAACTGTCTAACTAAGAGCTGAAATTCTCTAATCTACCTATATACTAATGTTCACAGATAAAAAGCATAGTTGTCCGTATGAATAAAGAGAAGAAGCTGTATTAAGAGAGACGTCGCACACGTCTTGCTCTAGTGAGAGACACTGAAACACTGATGATGAACAGGAAACGCTGTTCTATGCAAAACGAGGCCCATGAAATTTTTCCCACCCAATGAAAAACCAAATTACACATCACAGTCATGACGTGGCACACCCGCTTTTCCCTGTCTTTTTTTAAAAAGTTTTTGGGTGGCCCCCAAAAAATGACGGGAAAGCGCCAAGAAAAGGGCCCTTTGAAAATAATAGTTTATCTGCAGTTTTGTCACCAAAAATTATCGCGGGGGTCGGAGTTTCCGATAAAACCTAAAAATCGTGCTAAATTTAAATTTTTGTCGTTTAAATAATGGGTTTATTATATACAGCTTTTTAATTCTATGTCCCCTTAAATTTACCCCAGTTTAACCCCTTACCCCCGGAGCCGGGGTTTTGGCCTTCTAAACAGACCCCCTTTTTTAAAATCTGCCATGTATCATGTATGTGAGAATATTTTTTTGGACACTTTAGCCTGTCCTTTGTTTCCCAAAAGTTGGGTTTTCTTGGGGGACAACATTGTGTTTAAAAACCCAGTAAAAAAAAATTTTATTAAAAAAAGTCCTTTTTTTATTTGTGAAAAAAATATAAAAGTTTTGTAAAAAATTAAAAAAAATTTACCTTTTTAAAAAACTTAAAAAATTTTTCGCGTGTAAGAAAAAGACAGTTAGTCATTAAATAAAAATAGTTATAACTAGCATCTGCCATCTGTTACTGTGGGGTTTGGCTTTTTTTTTTAATTTTCTTATTTTTATTTATTGATATTAGGGGCTTATAATTTTTGTAGAAATTTTTTCCTTTTTCAAGGGAAAATTTAGAAATTTTAAAATTTTTTTGGGGCCGCCCCATTTTCCTTTAACGTGATTTTGATTGGTCTGTATTTTAGATACCCCAATATATGCCTCATTTAAAAAAATACACCTTTTTGTTGAGCGATTTTACCCGCCCAAAGTTAAAAATCGGAAAGGTTTTTATGGTGATCAAATTTTTTGATCTTGCGAAATAAGGTTTAAAAATCTGGTTGTTTTCTTTTAAAGGGTTTTGGCGCCTTTTCGGGCTTCCGGGAAATTTTTGGCGGCGGGGAAAAATTTCGGGTTTAAACAAAATTAGAGCGGGTGAGATGTATGTGCGACGTAATGAGGGGTTGTGTATGGCTGCGATTGGCTGGAAAAATCAATAAACCCTCGTTTTACTTAAACAGGTTTTTCTGTTCCCCTCAGTGTTATCAGGTCTCTTTAGGAGTAGGAGGGGCCCCTCTCCCCTGGGGCCCAAACAGCTCAGCGAAATTTTTATTTTAGAAAGGAAAAACCCTTAAATATTAGCTGTGATCCTTCCCAAATTTTTAGTTGGATTAGGTTTGGAAAAATTTTTGTAGTTTTTTTGGTTTAGATAAAGGAGCTTCTACCGCTGAAAAAGTCCCCTTTTTAAATTATACAAAAACAAAACAGAAAATTTTTTTTTTGGGAACTTTGGCCCCACTACGCTTTGTTCATTGACGCACCCTTCCCAACGAAAATTTCTAAAAAACAGCAATTTTTAGTCACAAAAAGGTGAATTTAAAGGTGCAAAACTTTACCTTTGTTTTTATACAAAAAACAAACCAAAAAATTGTTTTTTGACCTTTGGGAATTACGCTTTGTTCATTGACGGGAATTTGCCGTTTTTTCTTAAAAAAAGAAATTTTTTAATTGGGTCACCACAGGTAAAATTAAAAAGGGTTGCAAAAAATTTAAATTTTTTTAAATTCCGTTTACAAATTTTAATGGTGTTTTTTGCTTTGGCGAAAACTTCGCTTTGTTCTTTTGACCGGCCTTGACGTAAATTTTTTAAAAACGAATTTTTGTTTAAAGGGGTTGGGGAAAGGGGGCAATAAAAAACCGTGTTTATACAAAAATTTTAAAACAGTACGTGTTTTTTGACTTTTGGCGCACTACAGCTTTGTTTCATTAAAGCAGCTTGCCCCGAAAAATTTTTAAAAACGCAAATTTTATAGTACCAAAGGTGAATTAAAAGGGTCCCAAAAAATCCATTTTATTATCCGAATAATTTAAGAACTGGTTTTTTATTTTGGCGAAATTACAGTTTGTTCATTGACGCAGTTGAAGAAAATTTTTTAAAACGGGCAAATTTTTATAGTCACCACAGGTAAAATTAAAAGGTTTGAAAAAAATCCCGTGTTTTAATCCCGAAAAAAATAAAAGTACGTTTTTTTTTAAACTTTGGGCACTACAGCTTTTGTTCATTGCGCAGTTGAAAAAGAAATTTCAAAAAAATCATCAATTTTTTTAGTACCACAGGTAAAAATTAAAAGGTGAAAAATAAAATTTTATTTCCGAATACTTTTCCCGATAGTGTTTTTTGATTTTGGGGCCCCACACGCTTTGTTCTTTTGACGCAGCTTGCCCCCTTTAAATTTTTTAAAAAACAGCAATTTTATAGCCCAAAAAAGGGGTGAATTGAAGGTGCAAAAAAATACCGTGTATTATCCCCAAAAAAAAAAAGGTAGTTTTTTTTTGGGACTTTTCCCCAGTCAGATATTTTTTTTGATAGGGGAACCCCTTGGGCAGTTAAATTTGTTTCCAGCTATTTTTTTTTGTTTAGAGGGTTTTGGGGAATTGCTGTGTTTTCCCGTCTTTTAATAAGAGACTTTCCAAATTTTCCCAAAACCCCTTTCTCAAATTTTTTATTTCTGAACATGGAGCAAAATTTGGGGGAAGGGGGGGGGTAAGGGGGAGCAAAAGGGGGGGTTGCACATGGAGGTAGAGGAAACGGGGAGAAGGTGCCCCTTTCCCCCTTGTGGGGGGAACAAAAAGTTCCCAAGCGGATCGTCAGTTTGCGGCCCGTAGGCCGCATCGCTTTGGGGCAGGGCCCCCGTGAATCTCAGTAACCCAACAGCGTCGCCAATCTGTCCTTCAGTGGTTTAATGCAACCCTTTCATCCCGCAGTCTTACCCCCTCGTCCTCGCGTCCGGCCCCCAAATTTTTGTCTTTGCATATCAGCAAACCGTCCAACATGAAGCAGCCCAAATGTCAAACCCCTGTACCCACCCCCTATGGATAAACCATTGTCTGAAGGAACCCCTTTGAGGGGGAAAAAAGCGGTTGGGGTCAGAAGGCCCTGTTAAAAAAATCAAAAGGATGTTTTAGTTCTCTTTACGCCCAGTTACTGATCCTTTAGAGGAGGAGAAGGGGAAACGGTTTAATCGGCCCAAAAATTTCCCCCCGGGGGGTCCGGGGAAAGCCTTGCAGGCCCTTTGTTGTGGGCCCCTGCTTCTTGGGGTGCAGAAAAAATCAGGACGACCCAAATCCCTGTGTTTATGATGAGGATGATGGGCGAAAATTGCGGATCCATCGTGGGCTTTTCCGCAGGAAATTTTCTTGGAGGCTTAAACAGTGGTCGAGGAGGGGAAAACGATGGGGGTTTGTGTCAAAAACGGGGTTTCCCCCCCAAAAAAAAAAAAAGGGGGGGTGGGGGGGCGGAGGGGAGAAGTCCCCTGATATTTATTCCGCCAGCCACGGTCAGCGCCAAAACCCGCTCCTTTGCTTATCGCCGGGTTTTAAAAAGGGGCCCGGAAACCCCTTAAGCCTGGGCCTTCTTTGGGTTTGGGGCAAGCCTTTTCCACCCCAGCGATGTTAAAATGCCGCCTTTGCCGTTAAACGCATAAGTAGAGGCAAAAACCTTAGTGGTTAAAAACCCCCAAAAATGTTTAGGGAAAATGCAGCCCAATGCATGAGTTAAAAAAGGAGGGAACACTTTTAAAAAAAAGGGGCCGACCGAAAGCCGGGCCTACCCAAACCCCTGTCCACCCTCTGTCTCCGCCCCTCAAACCCCCCTCCGCCACCACCAAAAAATTCCTCAAACTGCCCCCGCTCTCAGGTTATGATCAGGGGTCAAACCTCCCCCTTCAGCCTCCACCGTCGCCCTTTGTACCAAACCCGCACCACCAGGGGACCCATCCAAAAACCCTTTTCCTTCCGCCCGTTTGACACCTTTCACAACCCTTTCAGGGGGCCCCCGTCTTGCGCCAGCCTTATTTTTTTTCCAGGTTTGGGGGCAGAAAAAAACACTTTAACCCCAAAACCCCCCAAAGCCAAAAGTTTAATGTCGGAAATTTCCAGGCTTTTGGCCCCTTTGGGGAAAAGTTTTCCTTTTCGTTGGTGGACCAGATGGGTTTTTCCCCCACGTAAAGGCCCTTTCCTGCCCCCCCAAAAAACCAGATGCCGGGGGCAGGGCCCTTTTTTGCCAGAAAAAAGCCATCCCTTTCCCTGGCCAACCACCTGTCATCTTAAAAAAATTTTAAGGCTTGTCTGCATCTGTGGGGCCCGGAAAAAAGGGCCTTTGACCCCCGGGCAAAATTTGGGTATAAGGGGGGGCCAAAGGGCCCCATATCTCTGTGAACCCCTAAAAAGGGTGAGTGGGGGGGGATGGGTTTTGGGGGTGACGGGGGCTCTTAGGCTCGGGCCCGTCTTCAAAAAACCCCAGGGAAAGGGGTTCGGGGGGCTTTCCCCCCAAGGGGCCCCTTGGGTGGGGATCACGTGCCCCGAGACACCAGGCCGTGTTGAAATTTAAAACTGCCCCTTGGGGGACCATCCCCCTCCCGGTCAGGAGCTGTGGGCGGTCTAAGCAACGAGGAAAATCGCTGGCGGGTGGGCAAAAACCCTTTTGCCCGGGGGAAGGTGGTGTGCGATAAAAGGGCCCAAAATTTTGGCCGCCCTTAAGATGGTAGGCTGGAGCACATCCCCTTGCCGGCCATGTCCCGAACCTTGTCGACAAGAAATTTCTAATGAGCTTAAAAGGGTCCCGGGGCCCGCCTGCTGAAGAAAAGGTGAGGTTGAGTTCGCAATTCCTCCCTTCGCACCCCGCTTTGTACCCCCTGGGTTTCGTTGCGCGTTCCCGCTCGGCCTTTCCCCCTAAAGTTTTTCAATTTTTGACGGGGGCAACCGTTTGGGAAATTTCCAAACCCCCCCCCATGCTTCCCCGGTTGGGGGCAGTACGAAGGAAACATGGCCCCGACAAGGGAGCGGTGCGGAATCGAGGTTTTGAACCAAACCCAGAGTGGAGGGGGAGGTGAAAAAGTTCCCGCACCATTTCCCTTTCCCGTTTTGGGAAAAAGCCCCCAAAATGGTCAGTGGGGCAATTTGCCCCTTAGTTCGGAAAAGATCCTTGGAAACTCTGAAACAACAGGGGCCCGCCCGCGGGGGGAGGGGGAAAACGGGGCAAAAGATGCGGGGCAGGAGCCTTTCTCTCCGTTTAAATCCCCCAAGGCCCCACAGTTTTTACAATTTCATCGGTTTTTCTTTAGGCAGTGGTTCGGGGTCCAGAGCTAGTGAAAGGGGGGGGCATTTGCTCTCGGGTTTCATAATTTCAGGCAAGTCAGGGGGTGGTTTTAAGCTGTGCCGGGGGGAGGGAGGGGGAAGGGTTTTTAGGGCACCGATGTTACCGGGCGTTTCCCCGCCTTGGAAAAAGGTTGGGGGCGAATTTGGGAGAGGAAAGGAAAAATGGGGGAAGAAACAGTTGGTTTTGCCCCCCGACCCCGAGGCTTGGGGGAAAACAAGGCTCCATCTATCAAAATGAGTGCTTGGATGCTACCATTTTCCCCCAAACCCCAAGATCCTCGCATTAAAAGGCCATCAAAAAGAACAACAGTTTTTGGGTGGCCACCCTCCTGGGGTCCCCGGTTCAAAACCCAAAAAATCAGACTTTCCTTCCACCCCCCCAAAAAAGTATTTTAAAAAAGGCCCGGAAATTTGGGGACCATTTCTGATTTATCAACTGGAGACATCTGTTTTCGTCTGTTTATGTTCCCCAAAAGTCACCCGGGTTTGGGAAAAAATCAAACGGTTGACAGCAGTAAAGTGCCAAAAAGGGGGTTAAACGGCAGCAGCAGGGGAATGGGGGCGGAAAACCTAATGGGGTTTACCTTTTGGCAATCTTTGTTTTCCAAAATCACAAACGCATGCAATGCAGGGCACACACCAAAAACCCCAGAGATCAGGTTAAAAATCATGGTTTTCCAAAGATATTTTGGTCTCAACACCCATGTTTTTGATTTTTGTTCCGGAACAAAAGACCCTTCTGGGATTCCAAAATGGACGAATGGCCGGGGTGGGTCGTCACGTCTTTGGGTTTGTCCCGCCCCGGGAGCCAGGTCATATCTGAGGGGGAAATTAGCACAGCTGGGAAAGGGGGGTAAATTAAGGCAAACGCATCCCGGGTTTCCAAAGATTAAAGTGGATTTGTTTTTACTTTCAAACAAAATGAAAAGGCAAAGGTTTCTGTGATGTTGTGGCCCCAATTGGCCCAAGTCTGAAATTTGTTTTTCCCGGGCTAATTCACATTTTCCCTTTTCAAAAGAAAAGGTCCTTGAAAAAAAATTTTTTTTAAAGATTAAATTTTTACGGGAATTTTTTTTCTCTTTTCCTTTTTTTCTCTTTTGCTGTGAGGAGACTGTAAAAGGACCGCAGGTTTCATGAAAAACCCCTATTCCATTTTTCCCCCCTTTATCTTTTAAAAAGTTTTCCATTGTCAATGGTTTTGAGGGCATGTTGCTGTTGAAAATACAAACTTTTTAAATTTTGGGCCTTTTGGGAAAAAAAAAATTTTGGATTCTAAGTGGCATTTCTCCCCTTTCAATTTTTAATTTGTGGGTGAGAAAATCATATTTTTTAATTTTTTGGGGTCATGTAGCTGTGGAAAATACAGCAAAATTATGGTCCTTTGGAACGAAATGTTTGGGTTTTAAGTGGCCAATTTTTTCCCTTTTACAAATTTTTTTAACCCGTGGGTGAGAAAGGTAAAATTTTTAAAAATTTTTTTGGGGGCATGTAGCTGTGAGATACAGAAAAAATCCTGGTTCCCTTTGGGAACGAAATGGGGCTTCTTTAAGGGGGGCATTTCTCCCTCACAATTTTTAACCGTGGGTGAGAAGTCATTTTTATAATTTTTTTGGGGCATGCTGCTTTGAAATGCAAACAATACTTCTAGGGCCTATTTTTAGAAAAAATTTGTTTCTAACGACATTTGTTTTCACAATTGGGCCAAAGGGGGCTCAAGGGTTTATGCTTTGAAATTTTTGGGGGGATTTTGTTTGAAATGCAGCCTATAATACAGGTTTTTCTAAAAAAAAGTTGTTTCTTAAAAGACATTTGTTCTTCACCCAAATTGGCAAAAGGGGGCTCATGGGTCAAAGTTTTGAAAATTTTTTTTGGGGATTTTGCTGTGAAAATGCTGGGTTTACTTTCAGGTCCTATTCTAAAAAAATTTTTTTTTCTAACAGAAAATTTGTTCTTCCCCCAAATTTTCAAAAAGTGGGTCAAAGGGTGATGGTGTGTAGAAAAAGGAAAAGGTAAGGGGCACTGTTAATGGGGCACATATTGCAAAATGACTTGTTTTTGGGAATCTTTAAATTTGGTATCAATCCCTGTTTTGGCACCCCTTTTTTAAACAATGAAAAAAAAAAGGAAAAAAAAGGAAAGGTGGGATTCTTCCTATTTTAAAAAAGGGGTTTTTTTAGAAAATTTTAAAAATTTCTAAAAAACTGCATGTACAAAAAAGTGGTAAAAAAAATTCCCCCCGAAATTTTTTCAAGGGAGGGTTTCAGGAAAAAATTGACCAGATGTAGGGTTTTTCAGAGGGGCATGGGGGTATGGGGCACGGGAAAAAGAACAAAAACAGAGACAAATTTTTCCGCCACGTTGAGTAAAATGAGAAAAAGAAATTTCCAAGCAAAAGGGGACCTGGGGGGTTAAAAAGGAGCGTTAACCCACCAGTATTTCCAAGTGAAGCTTAAAATTGGGCCCCAAATTCCCTACCGGAAAAGGGGGCAAAAGGCGGCTAAAAGGTTTTTGGGCTGTGTACTGGGAAGGCTGGAGTTTTTCAAAAATTTTTCCCCTTTTTCCCCACTTGCTTCAGCCCGAAAAGTTTTTGTTTGCTGGCCCTCTTTAGGGGATTTTAACCCCCGGGTGTTAATAGATGGCAGACGCCGCCCCGGGCTCTCATCGCACCCCCTGTAACTCCGGCCCTGGGTCATTTCTGTGGCAAGGGGCAAATTATAGTCAATGTCCAGTTCACTAAAATGGTGGTTGAAAAAACTCATTTTTCGGGAATTTTTTAATTGGGGGTCAGGGAAAGGTTTTAAAGGTCATCTTGGGCCCCGGGGGCCCCCCCAAAGGGGCAGTATATGTCCAGTTAACTAAAATGGGGGTTGAAAGGGCTCCTTTTTCTGGGGAAATTTTTAAACTGTGGGTCAGGCGGTTTAATGGTCCCTTTTTTCGTTAAAAGGACAGATTTGTTTGTGTCCAGTTCAACTAAAATGGTGGTTTGAAAGGACTCCCTTTTTTCAGCACTTTTTAAACTGGGGGGGCATGAGGTTTCGGGCTCATGTGCGTTCCAGGCAGGGGTATTCAAAAGTCCAGTTCAAGTAACATGATGGTTCAAATCATACTGGGCCCTTCCCCGGAAAATTTTTAATTTGTGGGTGATGCAGGGTTTAAGGGGCATGCGGGGGTAAAGGGGCAGGATGTGAATGGTTTTGTGACTTTTTTTTGTGATTTTTATAAAAACCCAAGTGTGTTGCCCAATAAAGGGAGCATTTTCCATTTTTACGGGTTTTGGGGGTGTTTTTTTTTCAGCTTCTCCAGCCTTGTTTGGGTTTTTAATAATGAAGGTGTTGTTGCCTCTCCCCTTTGACTTTTAATGGTAATCGCTCATAATCGATGCTCACTATCGAAAAACCTTTCGAAAAGCGGCCGATTTTCGACAATGGTCGATTTCGTATTCCCAAAGCAAAAACGTTTAAACTAAACAAGAAACCAAAAGGAAGACCAACCTTTCTGACCGTCACTTTCCCAGAGATGAGCAAAATTTCCCCAAAAAATTTGAATCGGCCGATTCGCTGAAATTTCCCCAAAAAATTTGGTTCGTTTTTAGGAAAATTTAAATTTTCGACAAATCACTTAAAAACCCGCCCATTTCCCGGCCTGCAGCAAGCCCCGTATGGTTTTGTAGAGCATTTGCCATTTCAGGGAAATTTTGTTGGGAGCGTGGTTTGGTTTTTTGAAAAAGGCTGTGATTTTTAAAATGACCGGGGGATGACAGACACCTCTCTTAGAATCGCTTCACCCCCAATTATGGGCCGTTAGGGGTTCAAAAAATGACCCCAAAAAAATGAAATGAGAATGCGTCTGACAGGAGTCAGCCCCCAGCTAAAAAGAACTGGAAAAGAGGGCCAAAATCCCATTATAGCGTAAAAAGCGCACTCCCTTTTTCACCGTCAAAAAGATTTATTCCCCAAAATTTTTGACAGAACCTTTAAAAAGCTGATACATGTAGGGGCTCCCCCTGAAAGAGTGGAAGGGGGGTTTTCGGCAAATAAATTTTTCATTGATGTCCCCTGATCATTTTTCCTTCCTTTGATAAACCCCAGTTTTGTTTCAATAAATCCCAAAAATCCCATCCCGTATTGCCCAAAACCAAACCCGAAAAAAGGATTGATCCAAAACAGAGATGGGCAGTTAAAAGGGGAAAGTTTACCCTGTTTTTCTGTGTTTCCCACAGGGTGGGAAATGGATGGATTTAAGCGTGTGTAGGGCAGAAATTTCAACACTGGATTTGAAAAGAGTTCCCCCAAAATATGTTAAAAAATTAACTCTTTACCACAGATTGCAATATCCCCATAGACTGAACTGGATGGATTTCAGGTGTGTGTAGGGCAGAAATACACACACTGGATTTGAAACAGAGTTCTCCAAAATATGTGAAAAAATTAACTCTTTGCCACAGATTGCAATTTCCTTGTGATATTGATGCTTCTCTGTACTGTCATGAATTCTTCTCTCCTTGATTCAAAGTGACCCATTTTAAATCATGTTATCCATGCTGTTTTATCAGTTTGTTCTGGTTTTTTTTCCCTCTCTGTTTTATATGTTTAGAGATAAGTAAATTTCTCAAAAATTTGATTCGGCCAATTCACTGAATTTTTCCCAAATCGCTTCACACTTCACTTATCTGGGCAGCTACGGGGTCAAAACTGACCAAATAACTGAAGTGGGAACGCAGCCTGACAGGGTAATGTCAGTGCCAGCTAGAAAGCTTGTGTATTTATCATATAAACACATCTCCATTACAGGCAGGTTATTTTGGGATTTTGTTCTCTGTGCCAAAGAGTTACTTTTTTTCACTTATAAGGTAAAAGACCTTTGAAATGCAGCTTGTGTATTTGTCACATACACACATCTACATTAAACATTGTTTGTTTTAATGTAAATGTTTGATCAAACAGTATGTCAGAGAGGTGGCAGGCCCGTCTCATGGGAGGGGCAGTGGCACAAATGTTCCTGGAGCAGGCACAGGTCCTAACACAGTAAGGAGACATTGCAGAAGGGGTCACTTGGTGAGGCCAGAGCTCCCGGTGTCATCTAGCTGCCGTGTGTTGACCACCAAGCCAACGGTTCGTGAATGGGTGACTAGGTCATCCATTTCCTCCCAGAGGACAGCTGACAACCCCAGCCAAGAGTCGGTGGGTTTGTCAGACACAACCCTTAGTTGACATAGCCCAGGAGCAGGTCACGCCCGCCTGTCAGAATAGTATGCATCTCAAGATGGAGTAGCCGGGCTATGCGGTCGCAGCATCGCAGTTTGGAAATGGGCCTTTGAATGTTCCTGCCACTTGCTATGGATTGCCAATACTACTAAAACGCAAGTAACGAGATGTTACAGATTGAGTCTTGTATTTATGGGACTTTTAATAAATGTTTGGTAACTTTTGCAACATTTGAATTTGCTTGTATTACATATGAGGCCATGTTATTTGTCAGTCACCAGGACTACAGGATGAACAACTTTATTCCATGGCTTTTAATCTGTCAGAAGGAATGAAAAGGAGAATCACAACTGATTATATCTTCGGAGAAGCCGTAAGGCCATTTTGACATGGTCCTTTGTTTGCATCAGGATTGTCTGATGATTAGGTAGCCAAAAGCAGGAGTGGATACAAAACACAGAAAACATGCAAATATTCTATTTACTTGTCATCTCTGTTGTGGATCAACTTCTGTTTCTTTTTGGCTGACGGACCAAAGAAAGGGGAAAATGATCAGTGATGTCAACACATAATTACTGATGCCACCCTCTCCCGTCTTTCGGGAGGGAGGGCTCTAAGGTTATCAGCGTTTAACAGAACAGGAACTGTATTTCAAAGATAGTTCACTAAAATAAGTGAAAAAAGCAACTCTTTAACCCCTTAAGCCGAACGCCTGAAAAGTAGTTAATGACCAGAACATTTTTTTAGTTTTGGCTCCTTGCATTTAAACAGTTGTAACTTTTTTATTTTTTCAATGACGCAGTTGGATGAGGCCTCGTTTTATTCAAGACAAGTTGTACTTTATAAGGGAATAGTTTAAGTACACTTATAAATAATTGCAGTATTTTTTTTTTATTTTTTTCCAAAATAGTTTTTTGTTTTTTTCATTTTTTTTTTTACACCATTAACATTTCACACTTAATAACTTGTTAGATTAATTCTACAGGTTATTACGGTCGTGTGGATACCAAATATGTGTAGGTTTTTTTGTGCTTTGTAATTTATGTACAATTTTTTTTTATTAAATTATTTATTTTTATTTTATTATTTATTTTTTTTATTCTTTTTTTTTACACTTATGTTTTTTTTTGTACTTTTTTTTTGACTCCCATGAAGGGAGAACTGTTTAACATTTTTTTTAATTTTTTTTTTTACACTTAGTAATGTATTAGCATATATGAATATGCTAATACATGCTAATCTGTGTCAGTCTGACACAGGCAGTGATTAGGACAGCACACAGTGCGTCCTAATCACTGGCTTCATTATACAGACAACTCTGGGGCCACACTAGGTCCCCCAGAGCTGACTGTGCAGCCGTTCCCCGGGCTCTGTCGGGTCACCGGGTGTTCCGATCACCCGACAGAGCAGGGGATCCCTTTGATTGCGCTGCGGTAACGCACCGCCGCAATCAAAGGGTTAAAGCATCGGGTTGCGGAGGTTTCCTCCGCTCCCCGATGCCTGCAGGACATGCTCTGGGATCGGGGCTGTGTAGTTGAGCCCCGATCCCAGCGCAGCTGCGGCACCGGGCGCCGCAAACCCCGATGTCTGCAACGACGTCAAAAGACGTCGCTGCAGACGAACGACCCGCACCGGCCGCCGTCAAAAGACGGTGCGCGGTCGTTAAGGGGTTAAAAAAGAAAGAAATATCCCAAAAGACTGAACTAACTGTAATATACTGTAGATGTTTGTATGTGAGAAATACGCACACTGTATTTCAAAGATACTTTTTTCACTTATTGTGGTGAACTATCTTTTTAGCACAGAGAGCAATATCCCAAAAGACTGAACTGGCTGTAATGGAGATGTGTGTATGTGAGAAATACACACACTGTATTTCAAAAATAGTTCACCACAATAAGTGAAAAAAGTAACTCTTTAGCACAGAGAGCAATATCCCAAAATAAAAATAAAAATGCTGGTTCAGGAACAGGTGTGTACATGACACACACACACTGTGTAGTTGAAAGATATTTCACTCCAGTGTCTCTAAAATCGGAAGTATTTGGCACAGAGTGCAATCTAGTGCTGCTGCAGAGAGATCTGTGTACATAAAAGATACAGTGGCAAGTGACAGAATGTAAAATAGCTGGACTATTTATAGGGCTGTGACATCACAGAAGCTGGCTGCTGATTGGCTGCATGTCATGACATTGAGGGTATTCCTTTTTTCCTCCTATAGTTCTTTGCCCCATTCAATGCCATGTGCTTGTGGCCATTTTAGAAACTCAGACAGTGGATCCACTGAGCCACCGCAAACAATGACGTAAGCCACAGGTGTTCAACAGAGCCTACCGGAAGGCAGGATGACCTTGCTGCAGCAGCCACCTCCGGGTCACTACCCCTGGCAAGGCAGGCTCGTGGTCAGAGACAGGCAGGAAGTTCAGGACGAGCTGCAAGGTTCATGCAAGGAGCAGGAACAACTAGGGAAAACTTTTAACATAGGCTAAACACACTATGGGGACCCAGTAGGGAGTTTCGGGGTAGGCTGGGTAATATAGGTCCAGCATCCAGCAATTATCCAATTGCCGATACGCTAGCCTTTTAAATTGCACGGAGCCGTTGCGCGCGTGCCTTTGGGAACAGGCATGAGCACGAGCACAGCGACCAGCGGATACAGAGCTGGGAATGAGGAGAAATGAGTAACTGCAGCTATGGTTAAAACTGCGAGAGCTCCCATGTCTAGGCATGCGGGTTATGGGGCAACCTGCAGGGGACACACTCGGGCCAACAGACGTGTGGTTGTGCCTAAACCTTGACATTTGGGTCATGGGAGCACCTGTAACAGTATGTTTAATAACTTTATGGTTTAATAGGCTGTAAGCAGAGAAAATAAGCCTATGCAGTCTTAGAATTCTATGCATTATTTTTTTATTATTATTATTTATTTAATTTCTACCACATAAAAGCCCTTCATGGTATTTTTTTCAATATAAGAAAAGTTTCAGATTTGCTGAAAGCTTGTATCTTTTCAACAGAAAAATAACTTGTGGAACCTAATAAAACTATAGTATGTGTTAAAGAAGTCAGCCAGCCAGTCAGCCAGCCTAATGACAATATGATACATACAGAGGAGATGACGGTGAGGAGAAAGGAGAAATACTGTATAAAAAAGTATGATTATAATATTAAATGAAAGAGAATTGATGGAAAATTGAGAGGCATATAGCATCCATTGAACAGCATTCACTCTAAGCTTCAGATACCAAGGTAGGAAAGGCAATCTATTACGTAATTCTGCCACGGCCACAAGATATTTTCCCAATCCTTTTGTACAACTATGAAATGTTTAATATTGCTAGCTCCTTTAATATTTAATAGACTAAGCTTCCTTTAAAATATTCTCCATTGTAGCTTTTTTCATCATGTTAGAGAGCACTTTATACAAACTAAAAAAAAGCATTTCCAAACCAAAAAACAGTAAATCAAGTTAACAAACATAACATAAGCTCAATTCAAATAATTATATGTTATTTAAAGTAATATAGCCAGTTAATGAGCAAAAACATTTTTTTAAAAAAAGGATTACTTTTTACATTTATTTTTTCAAATGTAACTTACTTTTGCTATTTGTTGAGAAATATACCATGTCTGGCTTCACCCTTTCACTTTGATATTTTGCATCTTTAATTTTTTCCAGAATAGTTTTAATAATCTTAACAAGTATAGATAAAACTTAAGTTATAAAATAGAAAAAAATATTTTAAAACCCCATGCAATGATACTGGGCCTTCCTTGCAGAATAATGGAATCCACCAGTTTACTTCACATTGGACATATGGCTAAACTCAAGAGCAGAGTCTAAGTGCCCTTCTCCCTTAGCTTTCCTCCTTTACCCCTATTAAAGGATCTGTACTTTGCTGAATTGAACCCCCCGGTCACTACCCTCAGAGTAGTCTCTGATAGAAACAGATAATGTGTGGTACCATAGGAGCAGCAGAAGCTGTAGTCAATTAATCAGAGGTCAGGGCAGGCAAAGTTTTGTAAACACAGAAAACAAGGAGAAGATCAGAGCAATCATCAGGACAGGCAAGATGAAGAAATTAATCAAGCAACTGGATCAAAACTGAGGAACATTATCATAAACACTGATAAGATGCTGCAGAGGAGACCCAACTCGAGCAGAGAAGTGAAGCTCAATTGCCAAGGTAGTAATTATTGTTGATCAAACCATTTGAGAAAAGTTAAGTTCGAGTTGAACTTCATGATTTTTAGAACTTGAGCCGAACCAAACATTTAACTGTTCGTTTGAGTAAATGTTCGAGTTCGACATGGCATTCTACACGCTATTTTAATAGTTTTCAGCTCCTTTCTGCATTTTTGGTGGCCATGCAATCCTCCAATTTTTTTCCGTCACTCTCAGAGCCAAATTTTCTTCACTAGGGGCGACATGTCCGAAAATTGGCATCACCGCGGCAATTTTTAGGCGTATTAAATCAGTGTAAAGTGCACCAGAAAGTACGATACGCTCAAAAATCTGGCATTGGGTATACCTTGCATAGTAAACATAATGCACCTAGAAAGGCGCTGCACCCCTACATCTCCTCCCTCTTCTCTGTCTACCATCCTACTCAGTCTCTCTGCTGATGATCTTAGACTACATGCCTCAGTCATCTGAACCTCCCATGCCCGCTTCCAAGAGTTTTCACGTGCGGCGCCAGTTCTCTGGAACAAGCTACCCATACGAACAGGCACACTCATAACCCCCAAAGCTTTAAGAGTGCTCTGAGAATACAACTTCTTAGACAGGCCTATCAAGATCCCTAATTGTTAACGCCCGGCTCTCTGTCACACACACTTCTGTCACTCCCTGCACTTGGGGACTCACAGTCACTTATCTGTATATAGATTTTTGGTCTGAGTGGCAGGTTCATCTGCTTTATATCTAAATCACCCCTTATTTATATAACATGGCTGGACCATTGAGTAAACTGAGCAATTCTCACCCTTCTTCTCACCCATAAACCCTAATAGGTTGTAAGCTCTTGGGAGCAGGACCCCCACACAGGGTCGGGACGATGGGTAGGCAGAGGTAGGCGATGGCCTAGGGCGCCACCTCTGCCTGTCACGTGGGGGGCATACAGTCACTTACTGTATACCAGTCCTTTATTGATTTATAAAGTTGCAGCTGCCTGACTGCAGCACTGTTATCGGCGGCGGCTGCTGCTGCTCGGCCCGCCCCTTACGCCGCTGCCATCTTCTGCTGAGCACATGAATACAGGCGCCGTGCAGCTACTTGCCTCGGTTCTGTCTGCAAGGCGCCCGCATCTTTCTCCTGTGTGGCAGCGGCGGCGGACAGACAGGTAGAGTTGGAGCAGTCACAGACTGTGACTGACTGACTGTCTCTGACTGCTCCGACTTGCCTGAGGCAAGTAGCTGCGCGGCGCCTGTGGTCTTGTGCTCAGCGGAAGACAGCAGCGCACAGCCGAGTGAGGGGAGGGCCAAGCAGCAGCAGCCGCCATCAATAACAGCGCTGAGGTGCAGTCAGGCAACCGCAACTTTATAAATCAATAAAGGACTAGTATACAGTAAGTGTAAGTAAATGGTTCTGCACACCAAGGAGGTAATGAGAATATGGGTGCTTTATATTAGGTGGAATAGACCAAAAGGTCGTCAACCAATAAACATATAAATCCACCGCACACCAAAAGATTGCTTTTAAAGGTGTATTTATTGACTACAGATAGCCGAGACTTGTCTGTTGTCCTTTTCTCGGCTATCTGAAGTCAATAAATACACCTTTAAAAGCAATCTTTTGGTGTGTGTGGATTTATACATTTATTGGTATACAGTAAGTGACTGACCAACAATTCAAAATAGTGGACCCTATAGTACTGCCTGCCTATATATCTAGCCCCTGTAGCCCTGCCTGCCTATGTACCTAGCCCCTATAGCCCTGCCTGCCTATATATCGAGAAACTGAAGCCCTGCCTGCCTATGTACCTAGCCCCTATAGCCCTTCCCTGCCTATATATCTAGCCCCTATAGCCCTGCCTGCCTATATATCTAGTCCCTATAGTCCTACCTGCCTATATATCTAGCCCCTATAGCCCTGCCTGCCTATATCTAGCTCCTATAGCCCTGCCTGCCTATGCATCTAGCCCCTATAGCCCTGCCTTCCTATATATCTAGCCCCTGTAGCCCTGCCTGCCTATGTACCTAGTCCTTATAGCCCTTCCCTGCCTATATATCTAGCCCCTATAGCCCTGCCTGCCTATATATCTAGTCCCTAAAGCTCTGCCTGCCTATATATCTAGCCCCTATAGCCCTGCCTGCCTATGTACCTAGCACCTATAGTCCTTCCCTGCCTATATATCTAGCTCCTATAGCCCTGCTTGCCTATGTATCTAGCCCCTATAGCCCTGCCTGCCTATGTATCTAGCCCCTATAGCCCTGTCTATGTATCTAGCCTCTATAGCCATGCCTGCCTATATATCTAGCCCCTATAGCCCTGCCTGCCTATGTATCTAGCCCCTTTAGCCATGCCTTCCTATATATCTAGCCCCTATAGACCTACCTGCCTATATATCTAGCCCCTATAGTCCTGCCTGCCTATATATCTAGCCCATATAGCCCTGTCTGCCTATATATCTAGCCCCTATTGTCCTGTCTGCCTATATATAGCCCCTATAGCCCTGCCTGCCTATATATCTAGCCCCTACAGCCCTGCCTGTCTATATATCTAGCCCCCTATAGCCCTGCCTGACTATATATCTGGCCCCTATAGCCCTGACTGCCTATATATTTGGCCCCTATAGCTTACCCTATGCCCTGCCTACCTATATATTTGGCCCTTATAGCCTACCCTATGCCCTGCCTGCCTATATATAGCCCCTATAGCCTACCCTATGCCCTGCCTGCCTATATATATGCCCCCTATACCCTACCCTTCCTTGTATATCGGTATAATGTATGGATTTGTCATACACAACATATTTCATATAAATACATCCCAATAGACTCTTTTGCCTATCTGTATGACACATTGGGCCACATGTAAGAACCTGTTTAGGTCTAAAACTCACTTTTTGCCCATTGTGCTTTAAGTTTTATATTTTGGTCCATAAAATTCTTGATTATTTTTGAAAAATATCAAAATATTGTGAACATTTTGAAAAATGTGTCATTTTCAAAGTTCAAAAATGTCTGCGTGTAAGACAGATACTTATTCCATACAAAACAGTTAATAACTAGTATCTACCATATGTCTACTTGAATGCCTTTTTATTTCTTTACAACATAGATATTTTTTAATGACCAATCCAGTTCTGATGTATCTTTAAGGAGCATGCATGTTAGATATTCCCATAAATGGAAGCCGCCCAGTCAAATAGTAGAAACATCATAGGTTGTAAGCCAGTATGGTATACCACACGTATCTGTATAAATGTCACCCTTTGTATCACCTTATCTATATGTTATTATAATACCAGCAACCACCCCCTCTTACATAGAAGGCATATGAGTTGTTATCTTATCAGTATTTTTGCATTTGTGCAGTATCCCAATATATTATACTTTGGCTTTTTGGCATACTGGTGTGAACTGGTATTTAGTAAATGTGTAGTTTTTTTATCATTCGGTTATTCCCTTGTGGAGGGGTTTGTGAGCTTTTGCTCATTAGTTATCTACAGCTGTTATATCTTTGCCAAGGCTTGCCGCATACTGGGTTCAGTTCTAGTCTAGCCATTGAGCTGTTATTTTGGCTTGTGTTTTTGAGTAAATAATGTTCCATTTTTCTGTGATTTTTCATTGTTTCTTAGTTTTAATTTTTACAGCATTCGCTGTGCGATATCAATGACAGGATAACTTTTTTATGTGGTTGGTACAATTGCAACTATATTAATTTTATGTAGTTTTTTTATGTTTTATTAACTTTACACAATAGAAACGTGTTTGTAAAAATCTTTGCTTTTATGTTGTCATAGTCTCATTAACCCCTTCACGACCTTGGACGTATGCATACGTCCAGGTGGTTTGGGGGTTCACGCACCTGGACGTATGCATACGTCCTGAGGATCGCGCGAACTCTAAAGCAGAGTTCGCACGATCGGCGCGGGGTGTCAGCTGTATATTACAAGAAATTAGAAATCAAGAAAGTTTATATAAAACACAAGCAACAATATTATCAAAAACATATACAGTGGTAGCAAAACTTCACTGACTATGGCCACAGAATGTTATGTCAACTTTTTTAATGTTTTTAATGACTTTTGTTTATAGATAAGAGCAGATAACTTGAAAAGCCCCCAAACTCATTTTCACACAGACTGATCTTCCAGGTCCCCGGCATTACAAAAATTGCACTTTATATCCTTTTCAGATGTGGTATGCTAGTGCAAGAATGTGCATGGATGCTTTCAGGTGTTAGAATATAATTTCTGTTCTTGACTGTGAATTGTCAGTGACTAGTGATGAGCGATTACGTCGACTATCGTCATCGGGTTGATAGTCGATATCGTCAATTATCATGACGATTTCCGATAGTCAATAATAAATCATCGCAGATGACCATTAAAGTCTATGGGAGAGGAACAACACCTTCATTCTTACACCCAAACAGGGTTTGAGAAGCTGGAATTAACATCCACAATAGTAAACTGGATACGTGCTACATCTTAGGCAACACACTTATGTTATAAAAGTCACAGAAAAAAAGTCACAGACCATTCACTATCCCTGTCTTGTACCACATGACCCTTAAACCTGCATTACCCACAAATTAAAAAGTGCCAGAAGGCAGTATTACTTGAACCACCATTTTAGTTGAACTGCATATTGACTATCCCTGTCCTGGACCGCAGCATGACCCTTAAATCTACATGACCCTTAAATCTACATGACCCACAGATAAAAAAGTGGCGGAAAAAGGAGTCTTTCAACCACCATTTTAGTTGAACTGGACATTGACTATACATGTCCTGTAACACAGCATGACCCTCAAACCTGCATGACCCACAGATTAAAAAGTGCCGGAAAAAGGAGTCTTTCAACCACCAGTTTAGTTGAACAGGAAATAGACTATAACTGTCCTGGAGCGCAGTATGACCATTAAACCTGTCTGACCCACAAATTAAATAGTCCAGAAAAAGGAGTATTTAAACCTGCATTTTCGTTGAACTTTATATTTTCTATACCTGTCCTGGTAAATATCATGTGCCCCAAACCCGCATGACCCACAGATTTAAAAACTGCCGGAAAAAGGAGTCTTTGAACCACCATTTTAGTTTCACTGGACATAAAAAGGGAGGCAGAGACAATTTCGCTCTGTATCCCTCTTATCTTGGGTGCCAGCGTACTAGAGGTGCTGCGGGAACTATCGTCATTATACCTGGCAGCACTTGAGCTAAGTATCAGTCCACTTATCTAATTTGGAAGTACATGTGTTGTAGTATATGCGTTGTATATAGCGTATTCTTTTTCCACAGTGAGAGAAATTTTGAATCCCCTGATGAACCCTAGAATTGTATGGGGGAAACGCGTCGGGATAGCTGGGATTTAAAGGTGTCTATACACGCATGTAGTGATATTGTCTGTCATTAAAGCGGAGCCGCTCTTTATCGGGGCGATTACTCCACTGGCAGATAATGCACAGTATGCTGTATCATCTAGGTATGCAGTGGTAACATATAGGGGTTTAGATATTAATATTTTAAATAGTCTAGTAAAAGTTATGTTTTAACAGGGATTATTATTTGCAGTGATATATTTCACTGGACATAGACTATCCCTGTCCTGGGCCACAGCATGAGCCCCAAACCTGCATGACCCCCAGATTAAAAAAGTTCCGGAAAAAGGAGTCTTTCAACAACCATTTTAGTTTCACAGGACATTGACTATACCTGTCCTGGGCCACAGCCTGACGGTATTGCAACCGACAATCTGCTGGCTTGCGTGTTGTCGCCAGCACTGGAAGGAGCACCTTCTCTCGTACCTCTACCTCCTACACCACTCTTTGCTCGCTTACCACCTGCATTTCGCTCCATGTTCAGAAAGATAAAAATCTAAGAACGTATGGAAGGGATGCCAGAGCAGCAGACAAGATCAGGAGGACTTTTGACATGTGGAGGGATTATCTGGACCTCAATGCCACGCTCCATGCCATCCTGAGAAGCAACCACGATGGTGCCAACATCCAAGGAGCATCTGCAGATCCCACAGCCTGAAGGACTTGACTGGCAAGGTGGTGTTCCCAATTCTGAGCAGGTACACCTGCCCCCAGTGTGGGGCATCAGGGGACCAGGCCCACAGGAGGAGATTATGCCCTCTGACCAAGGACACCTACACCTCAGTGTACCAGACCCCAGCCAGGATCCCTGAGGCCAAGAAGACCAAGTAGATGGCACTGTGATGGGGCACATGGGTCCAGGATGTGCCTACCCCCAGGAACCCACATGGCATTCAGTGGGCATGGGACTGTGGCTGCTTTAACCCTTGTGGTTGCTGGTTTGCACTTTTTCTTGTTATGTAAAGTTTTATAGGATTTTATTCTGTAATATATTGTTATTTATCCGGGCACCATGCCGCCGGGTGGTGCCCATTTGTATTATTATGTCGGTTCTGTTGAAGTAAAGTTACTCATGTTAAAAAAAAAAAAAAGAAGGTATGGAAGAGTTTTTTGACAGTCTCTTATTAAAAGACGGCAAATCACAGCTATTCTTGAATCCCTCTAATTTCCTACAGCCAACTAGGATTAGAAACTGAAATGTTTCTAGCGAATACCTGTGAAATGCGGTCTGGTGGAAGAACCGTAAGACAAAATCAACAGTGTTCTTCCTTCAGTCCCGTGGATTTACAACTGCCCAGTAGGACTAGGAATTGATAGTTTTCAACAAACTATCATACAAGTGCGCTATCTACACCAAACTGAGATTCAACGAGCGCAATAAAACTATTCAGAAGTGACACGGATGAGAAATTGCGTTTTTTGCAACAATGACAAACGAGAACAGTTGCTAGAAAATATTTCTATCAGAATTGTCATACAACGTGGCTATTTGAAAAAAACTAGGGCCACACCACGTGCAATACAGCTATTTAAAAGTTATACGGATAACAAATGGTGGTTTTTGCACCAATGAAATACACCAACAGTAACTACAAAATTTCTGTATTCAAATTTATGTACAAGGTGGCTCTATGAACAAAACTGGGCTGCACCAAAGTAAAAATAACACCTATTTGAAATTTATACGGATAATAATAGGGGTTTTTTGCTCCTATGAAATACACCTGCGGTGACTAGAAAAGTTCTGTATCCTATTGTAAGTACAAAGTGGGTCTTTGAACAAAACTGTGCTGCGCCAAATTGAAAAACACGTAATTAAATTGTGTACTGATAATAATAGGTAGTTTTTGCACCTATGAAATACAACAGCAATTACTAGCAAATTTCTGTATGGTAATATAAGTAAAAGATGGGTCTTTCAACAAAAATGGCCTGCACCAAAGTGAAAAAAACTTAATTTAATTGTGTACGGATAATAAAAGGTGTTTTTTGCACCTATGAAATACACTTGCGGTGACAAGAAAAGTTCTGTATCCTATTGTAAGTACAAGGTGGGTCTTTGAGCAAAACTGGGCTGCGCCAAAGTGAAAAACACGTAATTAAATTGTGTACTGATAATAATAGGTGGTTTTTGCACCTATGAAATACAACAGCAATTACTAGCAAATTTCTGTATGGTAATATAAGTACAAGATAGGTCTTTCAACAAAAATCGCCTGCGCCAAAGTGAAAAAAACCTATTTAAATTGTGTACGGATAATAAAAGGTGGTTTTTGCACCTATGAAATACACCTGCGGTGACTAGAAAAGTTCTGTATCCTATTGTAAGTACAAAGTGGGTCTTTGAACAAAACTGGGCTGCACAAAAGTGTAAAAAAAACTATTTAAATCATCTACGGATAATAAAAGGTGTGTTTTGCACATATCAAATACACCTGCAGTTACTAGAAAAGTTCTGTATCCTAATATAAGTACAGGCTGCACAAAATACAAGGTACTATTTCACTAAAAACTGGCCAAAAGCTGGTAATAAAAAGCCATTTCGATGCAGATTCAAAGCAGTCTGGACTGCACAATATACACTCAACTTTTTCGATTATAATCGCTCAACACTATCTGTGATAAGTCATCATAATATCTGTCCACACTGCATGCTGTTTTCACTTAGTAATAGGATTGCAAAGTACTTGTGAGTTCATCTCCTATTGGCTGCAATTGGCTCGGTCACTTTAATGGCAGGCATTTCGGGATAGTGCAGGATCATGTTGGTGGAGCATCTTTTGCCCAGCCTCTCTCTAAGCTGAGGACTGTCATTCACTTAGGGCCCCATGTATGAAAACTGTCTAGGTCTAAGACTTTCTTTGCTGCTTTTAGCAACCAATCAGAGATCCCTACCAGATTCTTGGCTACGAAGTCATGTTCGTGCTAGACTAGCATCCTGCCATAGGAAACTTCCACTCATCATCTGTGAGTACCATTGATTCTATTAAAGCTGTCACTGTAAAAGGGTGCAAGTGTATACTTATGTTTACATGTGTAATTCAATGTATGTACAGGTAAAATGGAATGCATATTTAACAGTACTGCTGAGTTTGTTGTGTCTCTACAGAGACAGGAAGGGGTTACTAGCCTTGCAGTGTTAGAAGCAGAGGGAAACAGTGCTGCTGGGCTAGTAGCAAATCAGCGAACTAACAGGAGAGGTGCTAGGATTCACTAGCTCACTGAGGAAGTTCCAGTTCAATGCTCAACAAGTTACATGTTGTTTGTGGGCAGCAAAAAAAGAGGAACTCTACCTGTCTGCCAGCGATAGATAGGACAGGCAGAGGTGGACATATGGCTCACAGAAAGAATAAGAACAGCCAGAGAAAGAACAGGAAACTAAGGGCACCAGGAGAAGGAAAGAGGCATCTATGATACTGAGACAGAGAGAGCCAAGTGAGAGCATGACAACAGTGATAAAGGTAAGCAGTTTGGAGAATTGCTGAACAAAGCAAGACTGCTAGAGAGGACTGAGAGATAAAGTGCTCAGTCGCCAGGTGTCAGCACTTTTGCAAAGTAATGTAAAATTAGTTGCCCTGATGTGATAAGTAATGTCCATAAGTGAAAGCTGCTGTAAGTAATAGCCTAAAGTTTTCCCAGAGCTGCTGTTATTTACATTTAGCATTTATTTTTTGAACCACTAGGGTACCACACAGACCATTACTACTCCATCCCATCCACTACTACTCTATCCATCATCTGCAGTACACTAACCACCAGAGAGTTCACCACTATATGGTGAAAATTTCCTTAGTAGAGTAAATTAGGACTGTGACATTCCCAAGTAATTTCAAGGCAAAGGGAGTGAACTATTTCTTTTCACATATTTTCCCCACACCTGTTTTCCACTGCTAGCCAGGTAAACCTGGCTGGCAGGGGAACCCCACTCACAAGTATTGTCCACCAGTTGTAATCCAAAGACTGTGTTCTGCACATCCTCTATGAAGCTGATGATCATTGCCCATTAAAGAACTGTTTTTTTTTTTTTCCATTATATCCATGGTGTCTGGTTATGTTATTCTGCACAGAACATAATGGACATTCCACCACCGTACACCAAGTATCTTATCCTAGGAGGATCAGATAACAACACCATACGTGCAATTAATACCTGGCCAACTTTAGGGTGCTACTGCCAGGTCAGTCCAACTCTGGCCGTCAACTGACAAGTAGACTGGCGTTGACCAGATCTTTGCTAAGCTGAAAGGCAAACTTGAGATTTGCTCCTCTAAAAAAGTTAGAATGCTTTTAAGGCAGCAACAGCCTGGAAAGATCTTCAGGGACTGTGCCTTAGCTCTTCAACAGCCTTTCAGATGTGTTACAAGTGGACTCCCTTGACACCGCAGCAGCTGATAAATTCTGATGGACCATTTCATAGAGGTCAGCTTGCAGCACAGCATCCCTCTATTACATTCCTACATTTTAAGACTCCTGCTGTACGTGTCCTGGGAACTGATCTACCACAAGTTGACTCTTACTTATACTCTGTTCTACCCCAACTAGTTGGAAGAAATTTTCTGCAAATGTGATGATGCTGCCAGATATTCCACAGGGTATTCAAGCAGCACAATCTCTAACTGTAACCCTCCCAGCTACAAGGTCAGGTTAACCACAATGCTAAATCTCTGGAGCTAGTATGCCAGAAGCTCAAGGAATTGACTGCATAACCATCATAACCGAGTGAACAAGCCCGGAGTAGAGCCTCGTCCTCGCCACCAAACTTTTGGATGGCCACCATCGGACAGTACTGCTTGCTGTGAAAGACCTTATTGTCATGACTGCCACAGTTATTAACATGTTGAGGCTCAATATTACCATTTGAATGGACCATCCCAGAGGCTGAGCACTGCCCCTTGGTAGGAAAAGAAGCCGGTCCGACAAGAACATTTATGCGGGTACCCTCTATATCATGCCCCGCCCACACATAATTGTGTCCCATTTGAGGCCCTAGTGGACACCAGATTCCAAGTTACCACTTTGCAAAAGCAGACATTTCTTGAACGTTGGTAAGTGAGTAACTACGTGAAAATACCAGGTACATGTAAAAATGTTATTGCTAATAATGGGCAGTCTATTTCTCACCAGTGCTATTGGGAACAGATTGTATTCCAGACACCGTGTACTATACATCCTCTGGGAAGCTGGATATCATTTCCTAGTAAAAGACTGTTCTTTTTCTTCATAATATCCATGGTGTCTGGTTATTTTATTCAGTATGTAACATCATGAAAATTCCACCACTATTCACCAAGTATATTATCGCTAGAAGTGTACCCGGTTTAGAAAACCACACCACATGTGCAACCTCCCTCTAACTTGACAAAAGTGTGTGTACATGTTTTAGGAGCATGCCTCAGAGCCTAGGTCCCACTCTAGCTGCCATGACCATTGCATTACAGTGTGGAACTACAAATACCAGCAAGCCACACACTACAAATACCAGCAAGCCACACACTACAACATCTGCATGTTTCTTTCTGCATGCCACACAGAGACTGCACCTTCTCCGACAGAATGCTTTGCTCCTCTACACACACACACTGCTTTCAATGCAAGCAGCAATGCCTTATGGATAGATAATACAATTTTCCAGTTGTTCATATTTAGCTTTAATACACCTTTAAATGCTACCCTAAAACTGAAACCAAAAATTGCCTCAGAGAGAAGTGCTATAATTACTACAGTTGTATGCAATGTGTTCATATCATTACTGCATTGTTACCATTATTATTGATTTATTTCAGTAAAGCACATTTATTCTGCAACTTTAATTGGACCTGGTAAATTATGCAGGTACCATGAAATACTGAAAATGATAGCACCTCAAAATTTGACATATAGTTTTGTTAATTTCTAGACAAAATTTTAATATTGCAGGAGATGTTCAATTTCTGTCAACATAATCATCTTGTGAAAATAGTTTAAATGTAAATTAGTAAAACAAGTACCGTATTTTATTAACTTAATTTCAGCAGAACATTCAATTAATACCCATGAATGTCAATATGGAAAGTTTTAACAGGCATATCTGATTTTTATTTGTCTGTGAGATAATTATAGGAACCTTTATCCTCACAGGGATATTGTTATAACAAAGTGGCTTGCAGTAATTTGATTATCGTGTATAGTTATGCATGCCAAAATTTCAATTAAATTTTCTTTGCTTACCTTGATGAAAAATGAACAAGAATCTTCGAGGAGCCATAAAGAGTTGTACTTGCTTATGTTCTTATATTAAAAATCACACAAACATCCATAAATAGAACTGGCTTATGTTAAAAGAGCTCTAATGTTAAAGGGGTTGCCTTTAGAGATTACATAATTGAACCACGTGTGTTGTTCCACAATAGCCAGGCATGGGTAGAGGAGGCCAGACCTGCATAGCTAAATGACAGTGTAGGAAGTGGAACAGCTGAATATTCTCAAGTAGCAGGGTGTACATTACTTGTTAATTCATTTTTCAGGCTAAAAAGCTTACTCTTCCGAAAAGTGGGGTGCGTTTTATACAGTAGTCTGAATGTGGGTGTATGGAATGAGCCCACTCCATGTGCAGAAGGTAACAACTGTTAATTATAGCTTGGACCTATTGCTAGCTGCTGGGTTCAGAGTGTTTGAAAAATTGTGGGGATGCGATGGCCATACCAAATTTCATTCAATAGCTTAATAAAACTTGGCTTATCATTTACATCTTCCCACCACTCATGTATGATACCATTCTTAGATCTGATGCTTATAGTAGATGTTACATTATGCTCTATTCAAACTAAGCCTTTTAGAAAAGATACTGTGGGAAACACCATTTTACACGCCAAGTCATGTCACCCACTGCACACTATTAAAGCAATCACACTTAAACGTAACTGTTCTTATGCAGCTTCTATTCAGTCAGAGTCCAATAAACTAATGGCCAGATTATGTCAACGTAAGTTTCCTAACTGGATGCTGAACTCAGCATCTAAAATAGTATCTGACCTACCTCGAGATGATCTCTTGGCATCAAAAACTAATTCTCAAACTACAGTTACTTCACAAAAAAAAAATTTTCACTGCAAACTCAAATGAGTGTAATGATATTTCAAGGAATTTTTATAAACATCTTCCTGTCCTGTTTAGCGGTGCTCTATCATAAAATGTTACAAGCAGGATGCAGATGTGTAGCCAAGGAAGCCCCAACACTTGGGAACCTTTTGTCTCCTTCTGTATTACCATCCCTATCTAATGTTAAACCTACTTGGCTTAATGTACCTACCTGGTTGCTTTTAATGTTCACATACTTGCTGTATTTGTTGCAATCTCATTAACATTTCAAAACAATTTGGTTTTATGGTTAATACATCTATTTATAACATCAAATGTTATATTAATTGTAACACCACTTTTGTGGTATATCGTCATCTGCAGTATGTTGGCAGTACGTCCTTTGCCCTGAAGATGAGAATGCGTCTTCACTTATCTGAAGTTAAAGGGGTTGTCTCACTCCAAGGATTGCTTTTTATGTTAAAGATCTTGCAAAAAAAAGTCACTTTGCAATATGTGTCCATTAACAAGTGTCCTACCTATTCCTAGATATCCCCTCTTGTATGGGCTGCATCAGCTCCTCAGGTCGCTATAGCTACAGACCTGTTTGATATCTCCTGATAGGCTGCCAGCACTGGTTGCTATAACTACAGACCTGGCTTCTACTGCAGCCTAGTGGAAGCCAGTAAACACGCCCCTGAATTCAAAGTGAAACCAAGAAACAAGACTGAGGTAAGATGAATCAATGTAGTGAGACAACCCCTTTAACTCTACAGCTTTCATCAGAATCTGCCCATTACATTCAAATGTATGAGTGAAGTATTACTTCACTAGCTGCCCAGGGGTTACCTTACCAACTCGTGGAGATAACCATCTGAAGAAACTCCGGATTAGCAAACGATCTAGAAATTTTCTCTTAAGGACACAAGCACCTCATGGTATAAATAGACATACTGATATCATATTACATTATTGAATAATAATTTATATATACATTTTATTATTTTGATTACTTATCTATGATCATGAGATATGTTATCCGTTTAATCACTGGTTGGTAAAACCTTTTTAAGTGTGTTCTCACTTGGACCATTGGTGCTATGATTAACGACACCTGAGTCCGAAACACCTAAGTGGTCCTGTGTGCTTGTTTCACCATGTCTTCTTAGTGGAAATAAAGCAATTATTTTTACTTCAAGATGCTGGAGTTTTTGCTACACTTGTATTGGATACTTCTGTTGCTGCTCCTAACTATGTGCATGGCTTACTACAGTGGGTGCAATGGACTTTTCGGTTTATATCTATCAAAATAGTGCTGCTTTTCATTGTCCGATCTTTCCCCCTCCTCCCCGCAAAAAGATTGTGTGTGCTGACCAGTTGTTAAGGCAGTGTTGTGGAATGTGTTAGGTGAAATGTCTATTTCATCCAAAAGATGGCGCCTGTATGTAGGCACATCCTGTTTGTGTTAAGGGTTAACACGTGTGTTTGGTACAAAGATGGCACTGGCTCTCAGAACTACAAATTTCATTCTAAAAACTACAAGCATAGGAGACACTGAGGCAGATAAGAGGAACAAAGAGAGATAGTCTATGTATGCCACATGATATATACGAAATGCCTTGCTCACAGCATGTAAAAGATGCCTATATAACCCGCTGTCGCTTAAGAAAAGACAGAAAATTCTGCCAGACCTCTGACTGTGTGGTGTGTTTTTCCTCCGTGCTGCAGGTCCACATCCTTGGATAATTGGAAGACTGCACTAGGACATAGAGCTCCATTGTGGGTCCATCCATTTCAGCTGGTGCCCCGTGTGAGGAGCTGGGTTTCTGATCCAGTTAAAACCGAACTGGACTGATAAAACCATAACCACCAGATGTGAGGAAGGATGGTACCATCCTCAGGCTAGTAGGGACAGGTAGTTTTATACTCTCTTACTCGGAACGACTCGTCTCTGTGGTGTGTGTACGAGTTGTTCTGACCGATATGATGGGGAAGGGGAGGGGCAGATCCGATGAGTGTCTTTTATATGTCCAAATAGCACTGTTGCAGAGCCAGATGCAGAATCCTGATGTGCCTTTTTGTAATTTGTGTAAAAGAGGTATACATTTAGAATTAAGACTGGGAAGTATGATGATTTGTGGTATTTTTCTATAGTTCAGAAACCATTCACTCAGCTGAGGCAACATGGGAATTTAGACAGTACTTTCCAATTAAACACACATACATTTAGACCGAGGTAACTGGAAGTGGTGGGAGAGAGCGTGGTTAACTGAGCATAGAGACTACATTTGTCCACAACAACCTATACCACCTTACTTTTGGGAACACACATACAGGGTACCAGGCATGCCAGTTGGTCGCAGACAGAAAAGGCAAGTTAGCAAAGAAAAGGATGAAAGTAGTAAATATGAATCCAAAATGCAGGTTGCAAGCTGAAGAGTGGAGGAGATGTATTGTGGAAAAGAGAGGAAAGCTAAAGTACTTGGATCTGTTGCAGATGGCTGAGGCTTGGTTTCAAACAGCAAGGCACATATATGAAGAAGGATGGAAGATTGCAGGCAGAACAGTGGAAGAAAAGGTTAATATAGGTAGAAGGGACAACACAGGAAGGCATTGTGTATGTGTACCATAAGCCTATTGATGCATGCAAGACAATGGTGAATACTGTGCCACCACCCTATAATGGAGGATGGACTTGGTGGAGAGAGAATTGTTGCAACTGTGGGGCACCACACCCCAAGGGGGGGCCATCTGCATCACAAGCCACCCTGCCCACTCTAGCACCGCCTACTGCTCAAGCTCTGCCCACTGCACCCAGCATGCCCAGCCTACCGGAACCTCTGGTGCCATTGCCCACACTTCCCATGTCACTTCCTCCCCCAGCCATGGCTACTGCTCCCATCTTGTCCAACCTACCCGAACCTCTGATGTCACTTCCTCTTCCTTCTGGCTTATGGCCCGCCCCTTCCAGAGTCAACACTTCTGCTTAAGGAACCAAGATGGTGGCACCCAGCACTACTTCTTTATATCCAATCATAGATGCAGATACTGGGAATATATGGCAAACAGACACAGCAAGCCCTAAAGTGGTACTGGGGGGAAAGGATGATCTGCACAGCACCATGGGAAGAGGCTAAAACAGCATGAGGCTGACAAAGTAGCAGAAAGAATGAGCAGATGAGCTCATACAACAGTTCAGGGGAAATCGTCTGCTTGCCACTGCGTGAGGCACACCAACAGGTCCATTGCACAGCACACCCCGGAAAGGCCAATGGAGAAGTAGTTAGTTGGGCAGTGGGGGAGGATCAGGAATCAAATATGGCCAGCACCCCGATCTCACTGTCCTCACTGCAATGGGACTGGGAGCAAAGGCCCAAACTTATTATGTCACTTTTCCTCAAGCCAAGCCTCTGTCCTTACAACTGAATTGCCTTACCCTGAGAAACAGCCTACGCCCTATTACAGGAAGATAATTCAGATTCACAAGAATTATACAGCCACCTGGAAGGATTTATGGGGACTGTGTGAAGTCAGAGCAGGTGACTCACACTGACCTATTATGGCCAAATCCCTCATTAAGCCGCCAGATATGTATGAGATCACTGCTGACTCTGGAGTGGAATTTTGTGAACAGCTGAGGGACTGGGCCTAGGACAGACTCTCAGACCAAGCACTGATTCTGATTGACATTGACATCAAGATAAGGGAAAAACAGTGTAGAAAAACCATGCACGGATGTCTCAGATGTTCTTTGATCTAGAATTCAACTTTTTTGTGAAACCACATGCTTAGATGCTGACCAGTGCCTTTGCAGATGGCCTGCTGGACCCTATCAAGAAACAGCTGAGGATGGTCTGGACAGAATATAAGGCTCTACCAATAGATATGGCACTTCCAGTTGTGAAAGGCATCTACAACATTCTTTCTCCGGGACCTGTGAAATAAGAGACTGCTCCTGTGATAGTGGCTGAAGAATATGAGGACCCTGGAGCCTACCAGCTGAGACCACTGCTTATTTGCTTCAACTGCAAAAGACCAGACACTTCAAAAGTCCAAAAGACAAAAGGTATGAGGCAGTGAAGACTACCTCTTTCCACCTTGATGAAGATGCTTGAGAGTCCTTTCAGAAGATGAAAGCAGCCATTGCCAGTGCCCCCACACTAGGCATCCCGGACTACCAGAAGACCTTTAAGCTCTTTGTATCAGAAAGGGAGGGACATGCACTAAGAGTTCAAGTGCAGGCCCATGAAGGCCAAAACAGACCAATTGGATACTACTCTACAAGGCTGGACCCAGTTGCAAGGTTGGACCTTCCTGTCTATGAGCTGTATTTGCAGCGCAAGTGCTGTTGGACAAAATGGCAGATATCGTACTTGGACACTCCCTCATCCTGCTGGCACCTCATGACATCTCGGAAATTCTAACACAACCCAAGCACATGTCTTCAGCCAGACATTTGAGACTCCAATGTTCTCTCCTCATACTGGACAATGTCACACTCATGAGATGCTGCACTCTAAATCCAGCTACCCTCCTTTCGCATTCAATAGAAGACAGCAGAATGGAGGAGGGGGGAGGAGACAGAAGATAAAGATACCCACTCACCATGACTGCTTTGAAGTGAGGCAAATGGAGACATACCATATACCATCTTTCTCAGAAGACCAGGAATATGTCATCTACTGTATGTGGATGGTTCCAGGTTAGCAGACGAGAAAGGCCGCTACCACATGGGATACACAGTTACAACAACAGATGCAGTATTGGTAGCAAAAAGTTGCCCTCCCACAAGTCAGTACAAGAGGCAGAACTGTAAGCCTTGACCACAGCCTGCAGACTGGCCAAGGATAAGACAGCCAACATCTACACAGATTCCAGATATACCTTTGGGGTAGCACATGATTTTGGCCCCATCTGGAAGTTGTGAGGGTTCCTGACAGCAGCAGGCACTCCAGTCAAGCATGAAAAAGCCATCAGAGAACTCATGGATCCACTCCTACTGCCAGAGAAGCTTGCAGTCTTGAAAGTGAAAGCACATGGGAAACTCATCACTGAAGATTAGGGATGATCGATATTATCGACAAAAGTTGAAATCGGCACGGTTTTTAGGCTTATCGGAAATTTCCGACCATGCGCTAGTTTAGGTGACAATCTTACAGATAAAATATTACTATTGCACCATTTTCAGTGTGTCCTGTCATTTTGGCGACCAGCCCATCAGCTCCGAGGATAGAGGGGGGTGAGGAGGATGTACAACGTCACCACTTTGCGGTGTATGGATCTCATTGGCTGCAAAAATCACGTGACTTCGTTTTATCTATGCAACTGCATTTCCTGTTTGAGCTCATACTCTGTCTATCACACTTCACAGCAGGATGTATCTGTACCGCCCCGGCCGGCCTCAGTAGTAGTACACGGGGATCCGAGGGCTGGGCAGGCCCAGCCAGGCGCGGCGGCAGCTTGGCAAAGTTGGATTTATTGAAAAAGTTTGTCACGCCAGTTGGGGGGTTGTCGGCCAGAGTTTGGCCTGGCACTAATGGAGATCCCTGGGAGATAGATGGTGGTAATTAGTGCCTGGTGATTAGCCCTCCCCAACTAGAGGCTGACTCCCAGGGCAGATGGTGCAGGATGATGTGGCAGAAAACAAACACATCCAGGCAGGGTTATAAACCACTTGCAGTTTACTGAAGCTCTGCAGACATTGCCAGGTGTTACACAGTCCGGGAAAATAGGATTTCTGCTCACATGTGTAATGAGAGTTCAGTTTCTCTGCTGTAGTGTGGTGTAGCTCACCTGCTGCTAGTTCCCACACTTGATAAACAGGACTCTTGGATTCTGTGATTTCCAAGAAAAAAATGCTGGGCCAGTGATCCCTTCCAAGAACAGGGAGTGCGGGCCCTATAGGAATCTGGCTTTCTCTCACCATTGAACTCCTGACTCTGTGAAGCTGCTGATTTCCCTGGGCAATTCACTCTGCTACTTTTAACAAAAGCAGTTTTCTCAGTTTGCCACAGACTCTGGAAGTCACTGGGGCCAAGGGACTGATACCATGGTTCCTTCAGTTGCCTGTAGGAAGGCACACACCCTTTTCTACATGAGGCAACAACCTCCTTCTTCTTCCCACAATACTACACTCTCTGGGCACACTTCCTCTTCCTCTCTCTGGCTAGGGCCGTGTCCTAAACTCTGGATGGAGGAAAGTGTAGACCCCCAGTAAGGGATTGGGTTACAATGTCTGTTGCAGTGCTTAGCAGAAAAAACTAACTTCATTGCATCTAATAATGCATAAAAAACCCTTACCAGACAGTTTTTTGTGGTGATCCAGACATGGGCGCCACATTCCCCCTACTGAAGAATAACACATCCTCAAAATATTTGGGCCGGGAGCCCTTACATAGCAAGACAAAATAACATTGACCTGAACACATAACCAGTCTTAAATAAACCAGTCGTGGATTACAGCCAAAACCACTCCTCCACTCCTGATCGTCCCCGAGTGCAGCTGCGGGGCACACAGACCATATAATCAAATTCACTGCACTGGCTGTTTTGGATGGCTCCTTTACCAAGGCAGCCATATTTGTCATCCATAAGGTGGGCAACTGAACGGGGAAACTGAGTTTGCTTTCAGTTTGTAAGTCCTTACAAGAGTCCTTGTAGATGAAAAAGCGTAATGGTTGCTGAAATCTCACATTAGTCCATGTGGGCACATATTTATTTTCTTTTTAACACAGTTATGAACGGTACATAAGGCATATTTTAACATGAACACATAAACATTTTCTTTAATCATCCTTATAAGGAGAAGGTATCTGTCCCTGTGTACTATGCTGTGATCTGCGCAAAATAGGGAGACTAGGCAACTGTCTACCTCTCCTTAAACCCACCCCGGGTACAGCAGGCTCACCTCTATGATGAGGAAGATTTTCTGGGCTTTGGGCATGCAAAGTGTCAGGAGCTGGTGCTAGCTGCTCTTCTCTTTCAGAAGGGGTTGGTGTCATTTGTGGGGACTGTTGTGGGAAAAGCATCACTGGAACTACTACTGCATTTTCAACTTGTAACCAAGAATGGGGGAACCCCCTAGGACTGTTCGAACACTTGTGTCAACCTCTTCCATTTGCTGAGGAACTTGTTCACTGCTTTCAACTTTTTAATGCAGTTGTGCGGGACATATTTTCAGATTGTCTCTTGACACAGTTGTATATGTCTTTCCACCGTCTTTGGAGATGGTACATACTTTGCTGTTATTGTGGTCAGATGGTAGGATGGTATAAGGTTGAGCCTCCCATTGGTCATCCAGTTTGTGGCTCCTTCTCTTTTTCTTTAACACTTGTTCACCTGGGGATAAGGGGGATGCTACAGCATCCCGATTAAAGTCTTTTTTTGTTTTTTGTCTACTTGAGCAAGGCTTTGTTCCACACATTGCTGGCCTTCTGATATTGTAATGCCTTTCAGTTTTTAAAATTTCAGTGTCTAGCTGGCTGGATATGGTTTCAGGAGTTAGGACTCCCATTTCCAGGTCAATGGGAAGTTTACCTGGTCGTGCACGCATCAAGTAAGCTGGAGCATATCCTGTTGAGCTGGTCAGAATATGATTATACATTTCAATCAGATCAGGCAATTTCTCTGGCCATTGGCTCCTTTCTTCCAACAGCAAGGTCAGCAGTAGGTTGATAGCAAGATGGTTCATTTTTTCCAAAGACCGTTGCCTTGCGGGGTGGTACGGAGTTGTTCTGATCTTCTTACATCCGTATAAGGAGCAAAACTCCTGGAAGACTTCGGCTTCGAAAGGCTGGACCTCTGTCTTTCAGAACTTGATCTGGGTATCCATGGGGTCTACAAAAATATTCTTGGAATGCCTTTTCAGCTGTTCTTTCAGTTTGGTCTTTACTGGCACAAAAACCAAGAATCGGGAGTAATGGTTACGATAGTCAGGCATAGTTATACCCTGATCGGCTCGGGGTGAGTTGGACATGGTCTAGGGCCACTATTTCTAAAGGTTGCTTCGTCACTATGGGCTTTAAGAGGGTCTTTTGATTGATGTGATTCTTCCTTCTGAGGTTGCACGGGCCGCACTCTCTACACCACTGCTCAATAGACCGTCTCATACCCGTCCAGAAGAAACGGTCACGAATGACAACTTCTAGCTTCTTCCAACCAAAGTGTCCCGCTTGATTGTGATAGGCTTCTAGAACCATGGGCACATATTTTCTTGGAACTACAATCTGCCATACTAGCTCATGCATACGTGGGTTAATGGCTCTTCGGACCAATTTGTCTTCAAAAATGAAAAGCTTTTTTCTCTCTTTCCACAACTGTTGAGCATCTGCAGGTGCTCAGGAAACTAGGGATGAATTTTCTGCACCAAGGAGTTCCTTGATAAGGATTTAGCTGGGTCCTGCTCTGTGTCTCTGCCCAACCATGGGGGGGTAGTGGGTTCAAAGAAACTTCTCGGGTGACAAAACTCCTTCCTACCACACAGTCAGATCTGGAGAGACACTCTTGTTGTAAAATGCTGGCATTCTAATCTCTTCAAGGTCAGTTGGATCTTTCCCCTGAATCAGGAGGGTTTGGCATGCGGGACAAAACGTCTGCCCTTTGCATTTTTCATACCAGTTCGGTATTTAATAACGAAAATGTAGTTGGTAGCCTAGCCATCCACCCTTTGCTCCAAAGGGGCCAAGCCTGGCGGTATCCAGATGCGTCAAGGGATTGTTGTCTGTGTAAATGGTAAATTTGGAAGAGGCCAAGTAATGTTTAAATCTCTCGGTCACCGCCCACACAACAGCCAAGAGCTCTAGCTTGAAGGAACTATAGTTGGTCGGGTTCCTCTCAGTGGGGCGAAGCTTCCTACTCGCATAGGCGATGACCTTCTCTTTGCCGTTCTGCTCCTGGATAAGATGGCTCCTAATCCCCTGTTGCTGGATTGTGTGGGGGGATATAAAAGTTTGATCATAGTCTGGGTAAGCCAAGACTTCTTCTCCAGTAAGTGCTTGTTTTAAGTTCTGAAATGACTCTTCCAATCTGGCGTCCCAGTCTATTGAGGACAAAAAGCGGTACAAGCTCAGCTCACCCGATCATTCTTAAAGTCCAGGTCTCAGGAGTACGGCAGGGCGGAGTCCTTCGCCCAAGGCAAGACAGCAATTAGGTGGAAGTAGCCCGCTTCATCCAAGACACCGGAGCAAAGTGAGATAAAAACTCCAAACTTTATTTCCAATTCTTTAAAATGCAAAAACATGGAGGATGGTAGTATATTTAGCGCTTGTATGGCACCATGATTAGCCAATGAAGACCCCGCGTTTCGGAAATATATATCCTTAATCGTGGTCACACATGTTAGAGCTGTGAAAGCTGGCTATTTATGGTAACATCCAATGGGTCACCTGACCGAGGGAAAGGAAAGAAACGCCCTCGTGACGTGTGATCCCATACATAGAAGACAATGTAATAGCTTTAAAAAAAACACTGAACTCTAGAGTAACATAACATAATGCCATTTTAACATTAATTTAATAGACTTACGGGCAGATTAATAGTGGTAAGAAATATCTTGTAATATATTAAGACCTGCGGGGAGTTCTTGTACCCAGTTTGAAAATCACATGGATTCCTGGCCAAAAACTTGCGATGAAGATCCCCTCCCCTCGGTGCTTTTGTGACTTTCTCTATTGCGCAAAAGCTGAATGTATGCAGGTCACCTCGTTTCACTCTTGGAAATGTTTAGATACATTTGAACATTTAAATAGATCGTGTCTCAACGAATCAGACAAATGTTCCCAATTCTTATTTTTAATGGTCCCGTGGTGCAGCCCACTATTGGGGCTTACAAGAGTTGCAGGCAACAAGGTAAACTACAAAATTTACTATTGCAGTTAATAAATTGTTTGATGTTATAGACCTTATTAGTTACAAAAGATGTAAATGTTTTGGTCCTTGAAACATATTTACAGGGCGTGCACTGCGTTATGACCGCGCCATAAAAACCTGTTGCACTAAGCCAATTGCTTTGGGGAAAAATAGAGTGGAAGAAAAAAACTGGGTGAAAGCAAGGAGCTAATGTGGGTGCTTTTTTAGATACCTAGCGTATGTTACATTGCAAAATCCTTTTTAACTCCGGACTGGTGTACAATAGAGGAAGATGATTTTTAATAATTCTAATTAAATCTCTGTTTGAACACTATAGGCGGTAGAGAATGTTAGAGAATCATTAGTGCTGCATATTTTAGGGGCGTCTTGTAAATAGGGATTTCCCATCTCTAGATCTAAATTTTGTTCTGTGCTTTCCTAATAGTTGTTGATGAGTAGGTTTCGTTCTCTAAGTCTGGCACAAGTTTTTGTTCTGCTGCGAGATATTCGGAAAATATCTGTACACATCTCTTCATGCGCATAACTCCCATAAGGGATGTTTTTCCACAACATGTCGGGGATGACAGGAATCTGAACGCAAAAAAAGAGTTGCGGGCAGTTAGATTTCCTATTGGTCTAATTTTTATACCCGCTCCAAACAACCGCAAAATCACATCTAAAAAGATATGCTATGAAAGCTTTTTCTGGAAAATAAATTTTAAATTCATTTCGTTGTTGTTGATGCTCTCCACAAACTGTCATGGCTTGTTGGGTTGTCCCCCACACCATCAGAAGTACATCAATATACTTCCATACCAGATGATGAGGGGGGGGGAAACACTGGAATTCAGAAAAAAAAGTATCTCTCCTCCCAAAACCGACATGAAAATGCCGGCCAGGGAGGGAGGAAAAACGGCT
This sequence comes from Phyllomedusa bahiana, assembly GCA_025379985.1. NCBI lineage: Eukaryota > Metazoa > Chordata > Amphibia > Anura > Hylidae > Phyllomedusa > Phyllomedusa bahiana. Next base: position 128,501 of record JAODAL010007040.1, read on the forward strand.
CCCATAGGGGCACACGTGTCTGTAGATAATAGATGCCATCGAATAGAAAATTAGTTGTA